>OMLP01030645.1:0-12548 GCA_900302685.1 Spondyliosoma cantharus
GTCCTCCGGTCTGAGAGACATTGCTGGCGCGGCGTGTAGTGGGTCTGGATCCTCTGCACCTTGGTGTTTGCACTGCTCCCTCCTCAGCTGGCCCGTGCGCACTGCTCCCGAGGCTCAGGGTCTTCTTCCTGCGAAGCTGCGTTACATTGTTTTGATTTATTGTATGGCTGTGTTACATTTATCTCATGTCAATAATGATTAAAAAGTTATACGGCGTGTCCGATTGTTGCCAGCAAGCTTGGACTTCCCCCGTCTTCTGACGTCGTTGTAGCGCTTGCGGCACTGGTGCGATGTCCTGGGGATGCCAGCCGTAGAAACAATCGTGCCAATTTCCTCCCACGCCTGTTTCACCAAAGGTCATTTGGGTGGGTTTCTCCCATCCCCATACAATGCCACTTGTCGGTCTTTTACGGCTCTGACGAGAACGTCAGTCTCCTCAGCTGTGAATCGCTCCGGCCGTGCGCCTGGCAAATGCGTCGTTATAATAGCAATCTGCCATGAAACAAGCGCGCCTGCTTTTAAAGGGGATGTGAGATGACTCTCTGATCGGTTTATTGCACGTTACGCCCAAACCACACCTATGACTAATGTAGCTACTTCAGACCAGCCCATTTTAGATTTGCGCCGGGCGCAAGAGTCATTTATCCCGCCGGCATAATAGCAACAGCGCCTGAGCTCCGCCCACAAAGCTACTTGCGCTTTGCGCTTTGACACTTGCGTTTCAGATCGTTAAAATAGAGCCCTTAATGTGCCAATATCACAACTGATAGCTGAAAACTATAGATATTAATCTGCTACAGATTGATCCGGTCACACCAAACGGGTCTGTTGTCCCGGGCCCAGGGTAGAGGGGGGGGCAGAGCTGGACCCTCATTAAATTATGGAATCATTTAAATAAATAAATAAATAAATAAAAAGGCCTATTTGCTTTTGATTTGTCTTCTTCCTAATTGTCCTTGAAATATTGGTTCCCCCCCAACACAAAAATGGTTTGGCCACTGATCAAAATTTGATGAATTTACTGTATATTTCCTTACTTTTTCATACTTTGTGTAGATTTTAAATTTAGTTCAAAATGGTCTTAAAAAGTTTTAAATTTGACGTGTTGGAGGGAGGGGCCCCCAGTCTGAACAGGATACAGAGACTGATCACACACTTAATTTCAGGAGAGGAAGAGCAGAGGAGGGGAAGAGCAAGGGAAAGGCAGAGGTCTGGGTGCAGGGGGGCCATCTAAGATTATCTCATCCCGGGCCAAGGCAACACTGTCAGCTGGCCTGGATCCAGTGCCTGTGGACATGGTTTCAGTTTGCTTTTTGTTTCTGATCAGATTAATTAATCAGATGAGTCAGGTGACTGTAGGACTTGGATCAGTGCACCAGGACTGACATTAAAGTTAAAACTCGGCTCTGTGGTGTATCTCATGATCCTGACAAGATGGTAGAAACCTGTTGGCCTCACAATGGCTTTAACTTTTTACCTAGTTTGTATCTAGTTCAACCAGTTAGCTCACCGTTCACCCGTTCAGACCAGACACCAGCCGATGAAGTGAATCTTTTTCCGTACAGACTCCATTTTTACAATACCAGTACATTTTCCTTGCTCCTCTCTCAGTATCAAAGCTGTGAATTAAGGCCTTTATTTTGACAAAACCAGAGAACCAGAATGTTCTTGTGAGTTTTATTTAGTTTCTGGGGGTTTGTATTAAATGTGTTTCATGACAATAGAATTACCGTCTCAGCAAATGGAGTCTAGTGGATTTAACAATCGTGAGGGCAGCTGATTCTGGTTACATCAGAGGGATCTGTCTCTGCATTGATCCTTTCAGCAGAATTTCAGAATCCCTCTGGATTGATTGCAGTGGATTCAGATCACCTGTTGCACAGGATGTGTTGACTGGCTCCTGACGAACGAGTGGCAGCAGCTTGGGACATTCCCCGTGTCGCCAATCAGGGTGTGACAACGGCATTTTGTGAACTCTTAAGGGTGGTGGAGAACGGCACGGCCGGGTCGTTGACTCGATACAGAACTCATCCTAACAGACACACACTGGTCTGTTCAGGTCCCGTTGAGATTTCTTTGCTGTCCTTGTTCTTTCTAATTGAAAGAGATTCAAAAGTCAACTGGGTCAGCTGCCTCCGGTCTGACTGTCAGCCTCTCAGTTCACCTTCAGTTATTTCCCACTTCACTGTGGACTGTAGAGGAGACACATCAGGTATATTTCAGTTTCATTATCTCTAAAAAGGCATATTTTTATTATTATCAAAGTATTTGTGACCTCCAGTGTTCCCAATAAATATGTTTTCCTGACAGTACCGCAACACTTTCCATAATGTTGCCGACACTTTAAGTGGATGTGTTTCCACAGAAGGATTACGTGTGTGTGTGTTGATATTGTTGCACTTGTGATGTAAATGGAGCAAACAAGCTTTCAGATATGGTATTAACAGAAAAACCAGGAGTGTTGGCAGGTACAGCTGCCCGTTTATAGCACAATGAAAAATGTTTAATAAAAATAAAAGCCGTCACATTAACAACAAAGGCTTCAACCACAGGATGTCATCAGAGCTCTGGCTGGTGAAGTGTGTACGCTTAAAAAATCAGCTTGTTCTACAATTTCATGGATTAAAAACACAAACAAACACACAGCAGTGAACACATTTCCAATGAACTCCTCTTGAACTCTATTATCTCAAACTGTGTCACTCAAATCTGAACACACAGACACATAAATCCTGTTTCTAACAGGTGATCGACCTGTAAAAACACACACACCATATGTTTCTATGTAGTGTGTCTGAAGCTTGTCACTGAGTCTGCATTTCATAGCCTCCATTAGTGTGTGTGTGTGTGTGTGTGTGTAGGTGTGTGTGCAGCAGTCACACAAACTCTTCAACGAGTGTGTTTCTCAACACTGAAAGCTGTTCATCTTCATCTTCAGTGACGCCAACATACTCTTTATTTATGATCGAACGAGAAGAGTCTGTTTTCATGAGAAACGTGCACAATTCATCTTTTGGTGAGTGAGGTCGCGATGGAGCAAATAGGACACAACTTGCCTCCAACATTGTCGAAGTAATCTCGTCTTTTGTGGATTAAACACATGTAGGAATAAAAGTACTCTGAGCACATTGTCGGTCAACAAGCAGCTTGTCTACACGACAGTTAAATGTTGACCTCTAACACAGTCCGGCTGATTCTTGGATGTATTAGTGACTTCTTGCTTCCTGACGAGACAAAAGGAAAACTACAAACAGGTAAACAGGGTACAGGAACACTTGAGCTCGATGAAGCTTTCTGCTATTCTATCCTTTAATCTGTGTTGCTTTGTTGAATTAACACAACAGAGAGCTCCGGTGTCCTCTGATGCCGTCGCCCCGAGGACGAGCAACTCGAAAACACCTCCAAAATGTAATTAAACTGAGAGGCTCATTATGGTTTGTAGAAGCCGCATTGAGATTAGAAACATATCCAGCTGAGTTTTCAGTGGAGTGTGGTCGTTGCCCCATAAATGTTCCCCTGAGGAGATTCAGGGCTGAGGCTAATCTACCTGGTCAATATCACTTCATTAAGTAGTACAAGTGGTTGAGCAGCTATGCAGAAGGTACACTAATATAATCATAACTCAGTACTGCCCTGGTTTGTTTAGTTTTTTAAACAGATCGATTATTGGACAGTTCATGACAGTATCTCCCTTCTCTTGTGAGAAACAGCTGACTGTAAGTTAGTAACATCATCCTCCATCTATCTGTTCGACCTCGGGGCTTCCTGTCGCTGCTGCAGATCATGTTCTCACTTCTAATGAAGCACACAACACTTGTCAGAGGACACCTGCACCCCTCAGGTGATTCTGGCTCAGTATTCGGTTTCGGTTTAATAGAAATAAAGGAGCGAATGCTGCAGAGCTCATCCAACCACTTCATACAACATGTTTGCTGTGGGCTCACATCAGAACTGCAGCTTTCCAAAGTTTAACTCTCTGTTTGAAGGAGCTTTTCATGTAAGTCCGAGCATGAATACAACTGTCATTCGCTGTCATCTGTCAGGCACACCGATGCTCACAGGTTTTCTTCTCATCCAATTAATTTGCTGATAATCGTCTGATAAAACACTGCTGCCTGTTCTCTCTGCTGCAAGGCGCTCGACCACTTCACCACCACCATCTTTTGTTGATTCACTCGTTCTGACTCACGCCTGTGTGTTGCATTACTCTTCACCTCAGCGTCACGATTAAACCCCGTTCACACTTGACAAAACAATCCACTAACACCCACTAACAGCTGGCTTTTGTCTTCAATGGCAAAGGGTACAATTGGCGAACATTCCCGGGTCAGATGAGGGTTTTTATCGGCTCCAGCTCCGATCAGTATAAATGGAAACATAATGTACCCATTATCGCTCTTTTCCTGCACAATGCCATCGCTCACGGTGAAATTTTGGACAATTGTATGTAAGCATGTTTTCATCGATCTCCATTCGAGCAGCGCTCAAACATCATTCAGGCAGCTTTGAGTTTGAAAGGACTGAAATGAAATTATATAATAAGGTAGTCACCGTTAAAGTGCCACCGGCCTCCATGTCTGAAGCTGAACATGACAAAAGGACGCAAACGAATCTTCTTTCAATGGGAAAGGAGTCTTTCACCTCAGTTTGGTTCACCAGCATTTAAAAAAAACACATATGAGCTGATTTTGGTGCAAAACATGAATAGAACCTGTAGTCAGACAGAACAACTACATGCAGTCATTTACACAGATTTCAGACAGAAACATCCTTCAGATTGTAGTTTGAACAATTTCACGTCCTTTGCTGAATTCGGCTTAATTAACGTGTTCAGATCTGATGGAATTCAGGGCCCAAGTGTGTGAAAAGATTCAGTATTGACTTGTAACCTTAGCGTCTTCTTGAACAATATTTAGTATCATCAGTTTAAAGTATTTGATTTTGCCTGAGGTGGAAACAGTTTGTAATGATGTAATACAAGCTCATAGAGATCAAAGATGCATTTTTTTCATAAGTCTGTAACATCGCAGCGCAGCAGAAAAATCACCACAGTTTTTCTCACGTTCCCCTGACAGACACCAGAGTCATAGAGGCAGGAACACCACATCATGAGGTGAAGAATCAACTCTAATCATGTAGTTGTCTAAAACATAAAACTCTACAATGACAGTGATGTTCACTGAAGGAGTGTTCACTTTTAGCTTCAGTCCTCAACATCTGTTAAGAGATGATTTTGCATTTGCGTGATGACAATTTTTTAAAAAGATGATGATTTCTCTGTTAAATGTATATTTCAGATGTTTGTGGTTCATCAGTACACAGCTGCTCCGCTGATGTTTCTCCTTTTTATTGTTGACAAAATGACAATTTAGTTGTTTTGGTTGGTTAAATATCACAACTGTGAAAGAGAAAACACTCCTCCAACCGCTGATCAGTCTGTTCAGTGTCGCCTTGTGATGTTCTTACTCTGGAAACTGTGATCATGCATCATTTTCCATCTGTTTTCTCATCCTCCGTCCCTTCTCAAGTGGAAAAATGAGATTTGTGGACTTCTGTTCGCGTTTGGCAGGATGGCTGTTGCCGTCTTTCAGAGTCTGAAGTGACCTTTTTGGACGAGAGGGTGGAGCTGGGCAGGATATTCTGATCGAATCTGATGGAGAACCTGACGACAAGCTGTGGTAGCATCTTGTCAGTGTCATGGTGGTCTGACTCAACAGATGTTGGTACGAAGCATCTGTACCTCCACGCTGAAATCAGGCAGTGACTCCAACACCAACCTCTCCAGCGGTCGCACCAGCGGCTGTTATCCTGTCTTTTGCAGGGATTTAACTTTTTTTTTAATGCTAAGTTTCCCCAATGGAAGAAGGAGAATTGATGAAGCCACATCCTGCTTTATCTGTGCTCTACACGGGGACCATAATATACAAGACGAACATCATGCTGTGTTGAAGACTTGTAACTACTGACAGACTCATGAGGAGATTGTTCACTGAGGTAATGAATCAAGTGTGAAGCAGGGTCATTTTCTCATTAGCTTATATAGACTCAGACTTTTTGAAACCAGAAACCAATTTTGTTTCCGCTCACTGATCTTCACACACTTGTTCTCTCTGATGCGTGTGTTGCCTCTAGCTCGAGGCACTGTGTTGTTGGCTTCGATCAACAAGCTGCCACTGCCACACACACACACACACGCACACACACACACACACACACAGCTGTCTGCAGGAAACACTGTGACCTCCTTGTTAACCTCGGACATGTTGTTCATTTTCTGCAGTAAGAAAACAAACCTGCTGTTTCTCGGAGGTCAGGAAGTTGTGCTGATGTTGTTTTCTTCTCTCTGTTCTTGTTCCATTCATAATTAATTCATTTATCATTTTTACATCTTTGCTCACATAATTATTCTGCTTCCGGCGACTTCGGTTCTGCAGGATAATTACATTTTTTTGAAATGCTCGGCCGTCTGATGAAGAACTCGCAAATATTTCAAAAGTAGCCAAAATAATTGCGCCCTTTTTCTGACCTCTGACAAGTTCAAGAACACTTAATTTAACCACCAGTGTGTCAAAACATCTCATTTCAAGCACACGTGACATAATCTATCTCTACCGCACATGAATAATGATGAAGACTGACGTTCAGAAGTTCCTCAGTTCAGCTCATTATCATTGGTTCGATGTGTCTTCAACAGTGATATTTTCTAAATGCCCATTGTAAAGTGATGCTATCGGATCTGTGACGCTGACTCGCTCCATAATTGGATATTTATAATGTTTCTCAAGTTCTTCTTTAGCATGTTGAGCAATAAAAGAACAATGAACTCTGACTGGGATGTCAGTAGTTTTTTCTTTTACTTACAGAGAAATGTGGCATTTGTGTATATAGTGACCACAGACAGAACAACATTCAGCTCAGTAACAGTTTCCAAGGACGGACTTTAAAAGGGCCGGTTGTTTGTTGAGATGTCAAATGTCCAGTTGTGAATGTTCCTGCTGTCCCTGCTGCTCTGAGGTCGCCGATCACTGCAGGTGAGTCATGGGAGCCGGCGACCAGAGCCGATTCTTCCCGGCGTTCAGTGAGGTGAAGTGATGAGAAAACAAGCAAGTCGACTGCCTGAAGCAACAGAAACTGTCGACACCATGCAGCCGGCAGGAGGACACCGTGCTGACCAACGCAAAAATAACTCAACCGCTGTGGTTAAACACCTTCCAATGGAGGAGAGGAGAAGGGACATATTGGGGACAGGGAGCCCAGCTGCCATTTTGCAGCAGTGGGAAAGAAGTTAAACAAGTCTTGGAGACACAGAGTGGGTGTTTGTTCTCCCACATGCAGCAGAAATAAAGTGCCTGCTCACTTGATTTAAGCCGTCCAGCTGGATGTGAACACCAGCTTTATGTAATGAGATTTGCCAAGAGAAGATGACCCGAAAGGGAACGTAATTAAAACTATAATTGGGTTGAACTCTGTCGTGTGTGTGAGTGTGTGTGTGTGTGTGTGTGTGTGTGTGTGTGTGTGTGTGTGTGTGTGTGTGCGCCTGCCAGTGTGCATGTGTCACATGTGAACCTTCAGAGTCCGTCTTCGTGCAACTTCACCAACTATTAATGGGTGAATCTTGGATGGAGATGTGTCTCGTGACAGCGTCTCTGCCAGGTTTTTCTGGCATCAACCCGTCATGTCTCACACACAGCGTCACTCTCACAGGAAAGCAGCAGGAACCATCACGTCCACGCAGGCTCTCATTCACCAGGAACACATGACGTGAAGCACACACAGCGCAGCAGAAACCTTTTACACATTAATTAGTGTCTGTAGAATTGATCACTTGTCAGTCTTCCAGATGTCATGAACATGCACACAAACACAGCTGCACAGAGAGCTATGTTATAACACTTACTGTGTCCGGTCCGATGTTGCCTTTAAGCTAGTTCAAATCGACTCATAGCGATATAAATGTGTATGTGGATGCTGTACAAGGTCACATCTTTTCTCCACGAGTCAGCTGTTCGGTTCATTTAACGGAAACCATAAGAACTGAAGTAAACGACCGGTGACTCCCTGCTCTTGAAGTGCTCATTAAGTCCAAAAGTGTACCTGTTCCTCGATAATCTATATCATTTTAGTCGATAAGGGTCGACCGATCGAAAGAATCAGGTTGTTGTTGTTGATGTTTTCTTTACGTTTGATATGTTTTTCTGTGCAGTTTTCACCCTGACAGAATATTGTGGGCTCTTCCAGTTTGAAAGTTCAGTTTCATGTTTATCTGCCTCCATGGTAGAATGAGCTGTTAACGGCTATCAACAAATCAATCAACCGGAATTGTAGTCATTAATTTTGAGATGGGAAGTTGGGTTGCATGGAGGCCAAGAGATTTCAGTGTGTTATGGTGCAAAGTCCGGCCTCACAGCCTGCCTCAGGGTCCGCTCAGACTGAATAAATTACAAGTTTTGATGATAGTGAAATGTTTCAACCTGCTCTGATCCACACACACAACATGCACCTTTCATATTGTTCTAGCCTGATTCGTGTTTAAAGCATCTTTCTACACCTGCTTTCTATTTCTGGAAGTCATTTAACAATGCATGTCACTTATAATTACATTGAATTGCATCAAAACTTTAAAGTTTAAAATTAGCTGCTGTCCTGACGAACAAACGGCTCCATAAAGTACCTCACAGAGCCTTCTACTGCATAAATAGAAGAGAGTTTTCTTCACACACAGACAACCTGCTTCCTGTCAAACCAAGACAAGCTAATCCACTTTTAATCAGAACACACACAAACTGCTACTCATGCAAAACCTGCACAGCTGAAGTGAAGTTCAGAAAACCCAGTTTTGAGTTGAATATTCAAGATATAATGAGATTCACATCCTTCAAAACGCCATGTTCACGTCTTATTATCTGAATTTGTGGAGCTCATTATCAGCACATTACGACTGTCGTGTCACAAAATGGCATTAAATAAACACAGGATCTCAAAGCTCTCAGCCAATGAGAACTATTCTGTAGTTTCTGCACAACTTAAAGTTTAAAGCATCAGGTTCATCACGAGGTGCTTCACAGAAATACATGAATGCAGGATTAACAGTGTGCTGCCCTTCAAAAAGTAACATGTACGAATGTTGTGTGAAGAATTGTTCTCTTGTGTTACTCTGGAGATGGTTTGCATCATGAGGTCACATTTTCCTTACAGGCCTTATTGACTACATGCTCCCCGACACTTCCTATCTGCAATCCGCTGACACACGATAATCAACTTTTCATGAGAGTTGCTTCATGAAAAATGCAGCTCTCAGCCCTCCTGACATCTTCTGCCTCTGCCCCGAGTAAGTTTGTTGGATGAAACTGTGCCGACGCTGACCTGTGCGAGTGCACCGCCGACAGGACGTGACATGTCAAACAAACAGATAAAGGATTCACGAGCTGTTGTTCTATAAATGCTTCAGTGCGCAGCGAGACGTCCATGTCAACAAGCAGCGTCACTGAGGTGAAGTTGACTGAAGGAGAAACAAGTAAAGAAACAAAGAATCAGAATGTTTATTTTATCAGTGATGCGTAAATGGACCAGCTAACTTTTGGGTTGAGGTCAGTCTGATGACGTCACAGGCGACAGAACCAAAGGTCCAGTCCACTCACTGGCCGGGATAAAATGTTGGCAGTTAACGCAAACCTTAGATCAAATTTGTACTAATCATTATTAGTATATCTGCATTTGTACATTCGAGTCATATCATGTTCACAGTACATGTATATGACCTAACTTTAGGGAGGACGGTGACAGCTATGTGAGAAAGCTGCCGAGCCTGCGACCACAGTTCAATACCACATTCAGCTCCGTTTTGAGTGCTCAGCACTGCCGGACAGGTGGAGGGGAGAGACTGAGAGACTGAGGAGCCCTCATGGTAATTACAGAATCAACACCAGGCAGACAGACACAAGGTTAGTGATCCTGACCAAAGGATCTTGCTTGGATTTTGGTGCAACAAGGAATGTTTAATTCTGAAAATTAACCGGGTGTCATGTTGTTGTTTTGGTTTCTGACTTCCTGTCTGCTCTGTGCTGAACATGGCTTAATTTATGCGCCGTGCTCCGGCAGCTGGCAAAAGCAAAAGCCTCACGTATCTGCTATGGAAGGATCCGGACTGCCGGAGCTGCATCGGAGTAGATACACAATGCAACGGGTTAGAGTTAAACCGTGGTGGATCAGAGATAAACACGGATCTGGTAGAATTAAGAAGTAACTTAACTGATTTGGATGAAGGGACAACCTGTTTCTTTCTTGGTTGTGTGCACTGGTTATTATAGGAATGATCTTTGTGACTTCCAGCACCAATGAAGTTGCAGATAATCTGGCAAACCTTTATCCTGCTTATATCTTTTCTTGCATTATCAGACTCATCACGCTCGTGGCCCAGTTGACCTGTTTTTAACGATGTTGCCTCATTTCAGCTGCTGTTTTCCTTCAGATTAATACGCTGTGTGTGTTCCACAACAACAGCAACTCCACCTCTGACCGGGAAACATCATGATTTATATCATGAATTAAAAATGTGATACATGACACAAATATATGAATAAATCATACTGACTGTGCAGCTGCCACAGAAAATAACATGAAATCGCATAATAGTGTTAAATGTTAGATGATGTTTAATTTCCTTTTTAAATTGAAAGATTATATGATAAAATGTACGTTGTGCCTGCGGGGGCTCTGCTGGGAGTCTGCATGTCCGTGTACAGCGTATATCCTGTGTCAGAAAAACGACACGACAAGAGGAAACAACACGAGGAGAGAACAGAGGCAACAAGAGGAGAACACAAAGTGCAAGTGAACAACTTCTCCACTGACGATTTTAGCAGTAAATCCACGGAGCGATGGTGGAGTTCAACAGCTTTTGTTTAGTCAGCTTGCTGCAGGGATACTGTGCTCTAATTAAGCCATCTGTCACAATACAATCTTGCAGCTAACTAGATAGCTGGATATTTAAAGCCATATGTCACACTGGCTCTCTGCAGGTCACTATAAATCTTTGTTTATTTAGCGCGAGACATCGCGGCGAGGGAATCGGTAGATGTTGCGCAAACTATGATTGTGCTGCAGTGGCATTTATGCTCAACACGTTGTTGGCTGCAGTAAATCCCTGAAACACCAAATAAACAAAACATTCTGTGAGGAAACAAGAAGTTAACGAGTGCTGACTAGAAGACTACACGCACGCCGAGGAGGAAATGATCTGTTTATCAAGAAGACAGAAGCTGCACTAGTAACGCTCCAGAACCAGAATCTGAGACGTTAATGTTCACGTTGTAAAGACTGAATTTGAATGTCTCACTCATACACATCATTTGACTCAACCTCAAGCTCAATTCAACTTGCCCAATTAGCAAATCCATCAATGTATCTGGAAAACAACAGTCTGTTTATGTTTAATACGGTAATACAGCCTTTAACACTAACACTAAGCTCTGTCTACTCATTCAGAAAACTTGGCTATTCCAACCAGATTAGTAGCAAATTATTCTGTCATAAGTGCTGTGGCTGCCTTCACACGAGGCTATCATTTAGCAGCCATATGTCATTTATATCACTTCACTGCCAGTGGAGCAGATTGGTCAAAGCGCAGCCACTTAGCCTTGGGTTAGTTGTTTTTCAGATAAATGAGCCTCATCTTAGTGGAACCCAATTTAAACTTCCCGAAGGCTCCAGATCAGCTGACAGGGAATAGACTGCCTCGTTAGTCCAACACTGATTCAACATGCCAAGCTTGCACATCATTCGGCTCAAGTTTTCTGCTGCTTGGTTCAATACAGATACACTAAGTAGCTATTAACATAGGAGCTGCTACCATTGTGTTTATTCACTAACACCAGCATGCGAACATTATAAGCTAAGACGTGTGTTTTTCCAGAGACAGATTTCAATACTGGCTTACATTTTGTATAAAAGTGGTTGCATATAACCATCGTTTCCATAGTATTTAAATCACAACCAGGTACAAACTAAACGTTATAATACAGTCAAACATAAACTACATGTGACAATGTTTCACTTTTCAAACTAGCTCAAACCTGGAAGTCTTTTGACCTCCCTATCGACAGAACCAGGGGTCTCACTCTGGGGCACGTCAGCACTTTGTACTGCGAGCAGGGCAGAGATGTAAACACTTCTCAGATGTATCCAGCCTGTCCTGGGGAACCAGCGCGTCCAGTCACATGCACCTCTCGGGTCATAACACTGAGGCGAGAAACATCAGCGTCCTTTAAGAGACATTAGCCTGGTCCCGCCCACAGAGACCGGAGGGGAATGGACCGCTTGTTACAGTGCTGTCCGGAGCAAAGACAAAAATGACGTTGAACCAGTGGAGCAGAGCGGAGGCCATCAGACCGCGGGGGCCGTCTTCTCATTAGGTCAGCTCATTAGAGCACCTCGTTAGCACACGTCCTGCGCCATTAATTTGGGCAACTCGCTGGACAGAGATAAATGACAGAAGTTAGTTTGGTTAGAGAAAAGGGATGGTTTCTCTCTAAATCCATTACAGATCTGTG
>OMLP01030645.1:18156-31891 GCA_900302685.1 Spondyliosoma cantharus
ATCACATCTGTGTGTGTGTGTGTGTGTGTGTGTGTGTGTGTGTGTGTGTGTGTGTGTGTGTGTGTGTGTGTGTGTGTATTGGAGGGTCAATAGAAAATCACCTCTTGCAGGTTGATTCTGCCAAGTTTCCTGCGACTTCACACCAGGGCTCCGTCTCTGTCTACATTATCGATTGAGACGAGCGGCTGTGAAGCGTCTACAACACCTGCATGTTAAATGCACTTTGAAAGTGATTGTTTTAGTTGTTGAATGATATCAATAACACATTTGTAAGTAAGGGATAATGCCCCGTGAGATTGTCAGGCATTTTCCGATTAAAATGTAGATATATACGACTTAAACATGAAACCCTTTGCCTCAGCTGTTAGCCAAAAAGCTAATGTTATGATAGCAAGATCCAAAGTCAATAACGTGGCGTTTGCAAGTCAGGTAACTGACACCCTCAGAATCTAATATTCACCCAGATGATGATGAGATTAAGATTAATATTAATATTAAAATGTATCAGAGTTCAGCTCAAGAGCTACACGGCTTAATCATTTTGGTGAAACAATAATTCAATTAAGTATTTTATATATATGTTAAAATATTACCAGAAACTCACTCGGGACACAAGATGGTCACCATCGCTCAGTCTAACTTTGTATTATCAGATGTACGATGAAGAAGGTGTCATTGGGAGATATGGATGAAAAACAAGATTTTCCTCTTATTTTCTTTACATTCTGCACCAACATGTTGAAAAACATTTCTGTACAGAACCAAATGTAGAGAGCAGAGTGACTGCAGACTGGAGGCAGATAAAGAACCAGACACTGACTTATGAAAACACGGAGACTGTCAGCGACTATTGAAGAGAGAGATTATTTTTCAAACAGTTTCAAAGGAGAGATTTTTTTTTTCTGTCATTGTTTTGGAGGCAACTGAGAAATGCTCATCACGACTCAAAGAAGAGAGAGAGGCAGAGGTGGAGGGATTGATTATCAGTATTTCTGTGGAATGAGAGACAGTTTATTACTGATTCACAAAAGTGAAGTTTGTTGGCGCTGAATGAATGCACCTCTCTGAGACTAGGGAAAAGAACAAAGCTGTTGGTTTGATCGGTTTTTCAAGGTGAGGTCAGAAAAGGTAAAGAGGTAGGAAGGAGAGTCCAAATGTACCAAAAGTACCACAGAGTCTCAGAATAAGACAAGGAACAGACATGGAAAACAGAAAGAGAAAGCCTGGTTGGTGCACATTCTCCTTGTATTGCTTTCCCAACTCCACCAGTGTCATTTGCAAGTTTTTTATTAGATTTCTTCTCACTTAGAATAGCAACTGTGCAAAACACTGCATTATCATAACTACGGGTTGTGATACTGAGCCCAGTTTGCTGAATGAGGAAGACAGACCACCATCACTGAGAGCTACTGCCTCTCACACAGACTCAGAACACACAACCTGGTTGGCTGTAAACTTTCAACTAAAATCAGGATCAAACCTATTACATACCTATCGTTTCTGTCTTAAAAGTCTGTGAACATACTGGCAAAAACACTCAACCTTTGGTCCAAAACAACTGCACATACCACCAGTTTCATCTCACTACAGTAACTCATTCTCAATAAAGAGCTCCTTAAGTTTCCTATAAAGCCACAACCTCCCAAACTGGAGATATAAACACTACAGAAATGTAAAAAAAAAAAAGAAAGAAACAGTGCTTTGCTTCCCACACTTTCCCCCCGACACTGAAATGGGTCCCATGATGAGGGACGTGCTGACCCTTCACCACAAGCATCAATCAGCCTCGTTATCTCCACCGCTCTGTGCCTCTTGAAGGGAAAGTAATATCTAAGTGCTCTCGCTGGAAAAACTGCAACCGAAGCACTTTTCAGCTCATCCGTCCCAATGCAAACACTCTGAGTACTTCTGGACACAGATGCAAGAATATTTCCTCCTTGACTAACATGCTGGCGTGAAGTGAAGCCATTTTAACATCATTACAAGAAGCAGAAGAAGAAGAAAAAGGAAACATCAACACACAGTATAGCAGGTCTTCAGGCTATAAGCTAATGTTGGGACTGCAGTTCGGCCTGCCTGGCCTGAGACAACCACCTGTTGTTCATGACGAGGCTTCACAGGCTGTTGTTGAACCAGAACCAGAACCAGCCTGCATTGCTCTGCTGTCTCTGTTCTGTTTGCGTCTCCAGTCTCGGAGGACAGGACTGTCTGCATCAGTCCCCTGAGCCGGCTGCACCACACTGCACCGATGTCCAGTCGCTCCAAACCACTCGGAACCATTTCTTTCCAATCTTGATATTAAGTTGAAGATTCCAATGGTTAATTGTTGTATCTTTAGTTCAGAGGTACAGCTGTGGATGAAGTTAGTTCACATGGAGGTACGTTGCTCATACAAATTACTTGTTTTGTATCGTGGTTGACAAAGAGAGTACCAGGACCGCGACCTCAGCTACACCCACTTATCTTTATCTGAACAGCACCAACCTTTGCTGTTATATCAGACTTCCTGCCTGCATTAATCCATTAACCCCCTCAGTGTACGCTGCATATCTACCCACAAGTACCCGCTGTCCCTCGTAGCTCTGTCTCCTGTTTCAGCCTGATATTGTGACTTATCTCTTTTTCTGATCCCTCTCTGTTTTGTTTGCCTCTGCTGACTGCCTTCCTGCCGTCAACCCTTAAAATGCACGCTGGGGCTGCACTGATCCAACAATTTCACTCTCAGTACAGATTACAGAACCTTGACTCAGGCTATCTGTTGATGCTGAGATACCAGTGCTCTCTTTTCCCCACATTTTAAATCCGTATTTAAAGAGAGAGTGCCGTGGCTGTGGAAAATTGAAACAGTACATTATGGCTAATATCAAGCTATAATGTGCCCATTTCATGGCTCTGCGTTATCCATAATGTGAGCACATTAAATAAAATCTGTGTGAGAAGGTCTGTATGAGTATTGATTGCATATCACATCAGTGAACCCTCACTGCATACTGACTCTTTCAGCCTGCTACCCTCTGCTCAATCTGCGTGTCGGTTTAAAATTGTAACACGATCACTAGGTGGCAGTATTGTCTTTAATTTAAAGGTGCACTTTGTAGTTTTGGATCCATATAGACCCAATGATTTTTAAGGAAACTAAATGTGTATCCACACTGCTACATATTCCAGGTATTTTCTATTTTCTGGATATTTGTTTCCTTTCCTCTTGTGGTGTTGAAGCTCTACACCCACTCATAGCATCCACCTGCTGGATTCATTTGGTGGTATCACATGAACAACCGCATCACCTTCATGCACTCCACATCAGCCTCAACACCGGCCCACAATACGAAAGACAACAGCCAATCTAACAAAGCGGCAACCAGTCACAGGGTTAGAGCAAAGAGACAGAGACAAGAGGACAGGATGAGAGCGCTTCAGGAAATACAGGTAAGAAGAGATGTAAGAGGAGGACATTGGATGGAGGGGAGAGGTGGAGACAGAAGACTAAGGAGAATGGGAGATGAGAGGTTGAGAGCACCAGAAGGTAACAAAACTATAATGGTGGAAAGGCTGAAGTGAGACGTGGAAGGGAAGTGATACAGAACAGGTCGGGTGAATCAGAGAGGTGTGGAGAGATGGAGAGGAGGAAGAAAAAATGAGCGATCAACGTGTGAATAAGAGGTCTAGATGTGACCGATGTGTCACCCAGCCTCGGCTCGTCAGTTTGTCCTTCTGAAAAACAGAACAAGACTGACATCCAGAGGACGGAACAGTAACAGCAGCTTACCTTGGTTTTCTTTTACCTTCCTCATCCTGTTTTGTGTTTTTGACCTCTTTACAACTTCTTGCATTAGAATCCGCCTGACACATGCTGTATTTGATTGCATTTTCAGACTCAGGAATGAAATTATTCCATCTTTCCTAACGTTGGACATTACATCCGTCTCTGCTGATATTGTGGAGAGATCCAGAGATGTCTTATTCTGACCGAGATGCCAGGAGAAACACATGCTGTGGGAGGAGAAGCTTCAGTGCCTCCAAAACATTAAGTCATCAGATGAATCGCAGAAAAGGAGGGCACGTTGTGAAGGATAACACTCGTCAGTTTGTTCAGTCTGTCTCATTAAATGCTAATATCTCTGCAGAACATGTTGTAAAGACTGAATCCAGTGTTTCTCTCTGTTCGCTCCCCTGAGGAATGTGAGAAAGTGTTGATTGTCTTTGAGGTCGCCCTCCAAAACAAAACAATGTCTTCCCTCCTGTTTGGTTTTCATCATGATGAGCACAAAGCTGTATTAAAACATTTGAAGACAATGTGGGTGGATAAGGCTTACAACCATCATTTCATGCAGCTCAGTCAAATTTCCCAAGCTGTTAACTCGTGTATGACTTTCTGTTTGCAGAAGTGGCTTCACTCAACAAGAACAGAACTGCAACACTTTTGTTTTTGTTCCCTTTTTTTCATGAATTGACATCAAAGTTTTAAGAGTTTCAGTCCATATTCATGAGCACTTCTCCTTATTCTTTTCTATCTGGCATCAGAGACTCATGTCACAGCTCTGGACTGCACACTGCCTCAAAACTCGTGACTTCTTCAGCATGTTGCCGTGTGACAAAACTGCACACTTTAGAGCCACCTGTCAAATAATCTTGCTGCTCAATAGGCATCTTGATAATCTTGATATGCCACACCTGTCAGGTGCGTAGATTATCTTGGTAAAGGAGAACAGCTCACTGACATGGATAATTGCTGCTCAACATTAGAGGGAAAAAAGTATTTTGTGCACACAGAAAGGTTTTAGATGTTTTACTTCGACTTGGGAGCAAAAACAGAACTGCTGTGTTTATATTTTCAAAATTAATTCAAAGGCTAAATCGATCATAAAACCATAACGCATGTTCATAATTTCTGCTTTACTGGTCTCTCTCTCTCTAGCAGGAGAAAGTCGGGATGCTGTTTTTAATTCTTGTTCACCACCGAGGGATTCTGGACGCTTGATAAATACAAGCTGTTGACATAATGTGCACATAGGAATCCATCCGCTGTGAATCATTGTGTCACTGTAAGAATCCTTTCTTCCGGCCGGAGCAACAATATTGATTCATGTGAAAAATGGCCCTAATAAAACATATTCATGGTTGTCAGGCAATCATGAGAAATCACCTCACACCCCCGGGTGATATTTGTGAGGCTAATATCTCCTGAGAACGTTCAGCGATTCGTCATAACTGCAGAGATTGGATGGTGATTTGAATCCCTTGAGAATCTTTTACCTTTAACGGTTTAATAATCTGGACGTCCTGAACAGCTGCTGGCTGCTATTTAAAACTGGATGTCTTTTTTTATCCTCCAACTCCAATTTTACAGAACTGCAGACCGGCTTATTGGCTTTGAACAGATTTCAGATGATGTAACATCCTGTTTTTGGCCTTTGACAACAAATTCTTTGAATTATTTCTGATCCAGTTTGAATATTTAAAGATTTGAAATTAAAGTCCTGCTTCCTGAGAGAAAAAATATCAAAATTAGAACCAGTGCTGTGAAAAAATAGAGTTGAGCAAATCCTCCGTGTCATCTCCTCCTACCTTGTTTACTCTGAATCGTGGAATTACATCTAAATGGTTCCAGAATGCTGTGAGGCTTCTCATCGACACTGTGTTACACATGGAGCCTCTGACTGGTTCATGTGTAGTTCCTTTAAAGGGGCTCTTTGTAACAATTTGTAGCAATCGACATGTATTAATCACTTTTTTATTTGCCATTTATTTTGCCAGATGGCCGAGTCTCTCTCGGTTGTCCTACACGAGCCTGTAGACGAATTGTTAAACTGTCTACAGTCTAAGAAAGAGCGTCAGTAGCTATCGTTAGTTTAGAAATGGAGTCTGCCAACATAAGCTAACGACTGCCCTCAAGCACAACACAGAGCCAGTTAAAAAAGGGGCACCACAGAGAGGAAAAACAAGTATCAACACTTTGGATTGTATGACTTTTCTTTTTTACTTTTAGAAGCTTCAAAATCCACCTACAATGTCAGCAATCTCATCCGCCTTGCTGTTGGAGGTGCGAGCAAACACACCTTTTTGAGCGTGCAAAGAAGATATGGAGTTGATATTTTTCTGTTTTTGTGTGAACAAGTCACCTGATTACATTTCTGTGTAACAGCCAAGTGCTCTCGACTGACGGATTGTGCTCTTCTCTCATATTTACAGCTCCTGTCTTCACTGTCTATTAGATGATCGGTTCTTACGGGTCTCTGCACTAAAGTATATCACCGTTTGCACCGGCATCGACAAAAATAATATATTTTAGAGCGATAACCGGAATGAAAATGCAATCCCAACACTGATGACCTCTTTAAGTGCACCTCCAAAAACATGGCAGATTGGCCATTCCCCTGAATACTCAAAGGTATATGTGAAAGAATGAGCTATGAAAACATTTTCTTTACATCTTCCTCTTAAGTACAAAATGTGCGTCGCTGCCGCCGGACACTGTGGTTCATGTCCTATTATTAATATTATTGTTGCCTAAACTGAACCAGAGAGGTGACTGACGACACATGTATACACATTTAAACATTTCTGTGCAACCTTGTTATATTTCAACCGTCATGTTTTACCGATATTTTTCTTCAAGACTCCTAAGATATTTCTGAGATATCTTTATTGACATAAACAAACAACATGTCCAACACAACAAAAACTGATGAATACAATGAATCACCTCTGAGGGAACTGATGCTATCTGAGTTTAAATCACAACAGCAGCTCAAACTGTGTGAATATTCACTACTGTCACTATGTGACAGGTTTGCAAATTTCATGGGACTGACCAGTTAACGATTAATTAGAGCGCTACCAAGTGACAGTAAATGGTCGTCTATATATATATATTTATAAAAACAAACCTTGTCACCAACACTGTCTTAGTTGTTCGTTTGGCTCAGTTTAAAATATTTCTGTCATCATCAATGCCATTATATATTTGATTCAAAAATACCACGCTCAAAAATATATTGTAGTCAAGCTAAAAACATTTTTTTTCCTCCTCAAAAATCACATTTTATGTTTTAGTTCAATAGCAAAGATGTCAACATTCTGACAACGTGTTCTCCCAAAGCACACAATCACATCGCCCTGAAACTAGACAGGTGTGTGTGTTTGAAATGACACACCTCAGTGAACATACTGTATTGTAGTCATGACATCACTGTGTTAGCTCCTCTGCTCAGCAGCAGTTACTGGCCTCCTGCGTCTGTTTTTCCCCTCCTAACCACAGAGGGGCGCTGTTGATCTTGGAGCTCTTGGCACTGGCCTCCTTCATCTCGCCCTGCATCCCCACTTCCTCACTGGCCAGCCGTTTGTGGATCTCAGAGGCCATGCTGAGGAAAGCCCTCTCCACGTTGTCAGAGCTCTTAGCGCTCGTCTCCAGGAAGGAAACTTTAAGAGACGAGGCCAGCTCCTGCAGGGAGAGAGAGGGCGCTCGTGACAAGTGCCAGTGTGCAAATACTCCTAATAAGATAACTCTGAAAGAGCCTTTTGAATGCTGAACTTATTCTCCTCTATTAAAAGAGTTTAGGTCGTTACTGTGAAAAAGAATCCCCTCAAAGTCTTTAATAAGATTTAAATTAAATTAAATTATTGATGAATTCATATTTAAGCAATTTAATATAGTAGATGGTGTAACTGCTTTATATTCTGTTGGGTATTTTTAAAGCTACACCAGCGCATCATAATTCATGAGTTACATTATGCATGACACAAAGTAACTGAAGGGCCGTCAGATGGATGTAGCTGAACAATCCTCTGACACATAGTGGAGGGAAAGAGAATACCAATATTAACATATCAGCATGCTGAACAATGGACTGCTTTTAAAAACCTGGCGCCTACATCACCCACAATGCAATTTGCCACTGAGTGACATCACTGGAGCCACAGAAAGCTTTACACTATTTTTTCACACGTACAGTTGTAAACACACTTTAAAGGGTAACTCCACCAATTTTACACATTCTAGAGGATTAAGGCCTAACAGCTGCGAGAGTGACGGCTCGAGTTGTCTAATTTAAGCTGATCACTGTGCGCAGCCTGTTACCTGAGCTGTGGCGGCGTCCACCACTTTCTTGCTAACGAGGTCAGACTTGTTTCCCACCAGCAGCCTGGAGACGTTTTCACAGGCGTAACGATCGATCTCATCCAGCCACTGCTTCACGTTGTTAAAGGACTCCTGGGGAGGAAGGAAACAGAACAAAGAGCTGAAGGTGGAGGAGAGAAGTTAATGTTCAAACTCTGTCCTGTTATGCTGTTGTTGACATAACAAAAGCACACACTGACCTGCTCAGTGACGTCGTAGACGATGATGATGCCGTGAGCTCCTCTGTAGTAGCTGGAGGTGATGGTTCGAAACCTCTCCTGACCTGCTGTGTCCCACTGAAGGACACACAGAGGAAGATGGTGGGTCAACCAGGAATTTTCTGACTTTGTTCACTTTAGCAAGCAACAAAAAAGTGTAATCTTCCTAATCGGAAATCTTCCATCTAATAAATAAACTCTTACGATCTGTAGTTTCACTGTTTTCCCGTCCATGTCGATAGTCCTGATCTTGAAGTCAACCCCGATAGTGGAGATGTAGCTCTCAGTGTACGTGTCATCCTGGCAGAGGGTGACATATGATCAATAACAAGCAGTAATATCTGTGAATAAAGGGATTTCAGGTGTGTGTGTGTGTGTGTGTGTCTGTGTGTGTCTGTGTGTGTCTGTGTGTGTGTCTGTGTGTGTTTTTTACAGGCCTACCGCGAAGCGCAGCAGCAAACATGACTTTCCGACCCCAGAGTCCCCGATCAGAAGAAGTTTGAACAAGTAATCACTGGAAGACAACGCACACAAATGTGCATACACGTCAAGACATCTGAAACATCTTCCACTAGATTATCACACCCTGAGAAAACCTGACTGCAAAACTGTAATCGCAAACCTCTAGTGTACATCTAAATAGAGTCATAATTGCAGATAGCTTCATCAAACAGACCCAGATGGCGAAACATTGCACACTCCTGTAACTGTGAAACACAGCCAGAATATTTTCACTGTGTGTCGGCAGAGAACAACTCCATGGCTGCCTAGCTGCCTTTCTCATTTCTCTATTTGGTCTACAGCAAGTGTTGTCTTTGATACATGTTTAAATTTAAGGATCGGGTTTTCTTAATGTCTTATTTTAATGTGTTTCTGTGCAACACTCCAGGACACTTGGAATTGCCTCGTGTCTGAATGGCGTATAAATAACTTGCCTCGCCTAGTTTAAGTTCCTGAAGGCTAAAAACAACCCCACAGACCATCCAAAATGTCTTCATTGTGTAGAACTTGAGTTTATATGTTTGGAGCTCTAACACATAAACGTGGTGCACAGACACACACATGCACAAACACACTGCTGCTGCTCAGTATGAAGGCTGTTAGATATCTGTGAAATCATCCAGAGTCAGTCTCGGGGTGCTTTCCGTATTACAAAGTATATATTATTGCATGTAGTGTGCTTAGAATTGGGATATTACTTGGTCATGAGAGTGAACTTTTTATAGTCTGCTCACAGAACACAGTACAAAGCCTTAAATTGTCTTTCATCTGTCATCTGTCAGTGAGCTGTCAAACGTTTGTGATCTCTCAGCTTTGTTTATATTCGTGTGACACACCGTGTGACGTTTCTTCCGCTGCACAGAGGATTGTGGGTCAGAGTATTATGGTAGTATAGGTGTTGGAACGACGGGGCAAATGTTATCTGTAAAATAACGTATAGCCTTCCTCCCATCATGTCACCATGTTGGCAGTGGAGTCACTGGTTACTAAAGCAGGTTTTTGCTTCTAGTAAGTTTTATTTTTAAGTGTATATTTGTGTTGTAAAGTCAAGTCATGACTGTTTGATCACTAAAGACACACAGAGATGAGTCTTGGAGTTAGATGCTAATATTAAAAAAGTCTCTAATGTGTTTGATATTGTATTTCATTAGTTGTAACTCTTCTATAGCTTAGTTGTGATTAGAGACTCTGACAGATTGTGGAAGATAACCTCTTGTGCAGCTTGTGTGAGAGAAGTCACACTCACTTTGTCCTCTGGCTCTAAGGACTACAATACCCAGCAGCCACAGGGGCATCGTGATCCAACTGCAAGCTAATTAATATTTTCTACGCAGAGAACTTTTGTTAAAAACCTGCCTCATAACTCTGAGTCTGAGTCATTTAAACCAATAAGATTATCTATTTTGTGCTTCACATTTTATTTAGATACACAAAGAATTAAAGCACACATTGGTACCCACACACAACTTTGTCTTTGTTAAATACTCATACACCAACTATGATAACAACAAACACTTTGAGACTGCAGATATTCAGTATCTCCCTGAACACTCCAGGTGTATCCAGGTCAAAAACGAGGCTCCAGGATGTTCAGAGGTCTTAAACTGTCTGTTAACTTTTCACGTCAGCAGTCACCGTTAAAGAGCAGACATCAGTGTCTTCTTGTGGTTTACAGAAAATGCCTTGTAGGAACTACATGTTTACTCTTTCATATCACAGTATTACCCAGCACACAGAAAGAACCAGCACTTACTATTCAGGATTCATGATGGCTGAGGTCGCTCCAGGTGACACGACAAAACAAACAAACTCCCTGAAACTGAATCCTGAAGCTGGAAACAGACAGACTCTCTTCGACAGTGATGTTGTTTCCTGCTCTGTTATCCCTTTCTGTCTGTCTGTCTGTGTCTGTATCTGTCTGTCTGTCTGTCTGTCCTTTGGAGGGCAAATGGCAGAAAAAGCCGGAGCTACCTACCTCGTGAGCTGACTGATGAGCTGACTGGTTTGGATGCATTATTTATTAATAAAGACCAGCTCAGGTTACAGCGGGGACGGCGCCTGGAACCAACACACACACACACACAGTCACACACTCTGACACACACTGCATTGCTCTCTGAGTCTAAACTAAACTTCACTGACACCTCATTTCTTTCCTCTTTATGTATTTGCGATGTGTTTGTGCTGTCGTTACTGTCCCGAGCTGCGGCTCTGCGGCTCTGCGGCTCCTGAATGACATCACCTCAAACCAACAGCGTCTCCTGTGCGCCACACGTCACTGCACCGACCGCAGCTCTGAAACTTGCAAACAAACAGGAAGTAGTTCTTGAAGCACCCAAGAAACTACAAATGAGACAACAGCAGCAGGCCGACTGCAGTCAGAGAGATCCTGGCACGAGACTGATGTATTGTCACCGTACAGAGTAGCTTATTAGAGCTGTTGAGTTTTCAATATTCAGTCTACTTTAAAGTCATACTACGCTGGGTTTGGCTGTTGCTGTTTGTGATTTAAAGGTGCAGTAAATGATCGACTCAATTTCTCCCGAATCCCTGACGCCCAGAAAGATCCCGAACATATCAGAATAAAATAATAATAATAAAAGGAATAGATGATGACTCAGAGGGATTCCGGTTGTGTGAGTGTGTAAATTGTTTGTTTGTTACAAATCCTGCACAGCGCACCTTTAAGCTCTGAAGATACGAGATGTTTTGCTTGCTCTAACTTTGTCTGCCTGATGTTTGGTGATGTTCACGTAGTGCACGCTAGGTTATTGAGGCTATATCACCGAAATACCTGCATACTAAAACTACAATAACCAAAACAAGGAAGTCACAGGTCAGAAGAACTGAAACAATGAGCTGAAAGAGTCTTGGATTGTCACTACAAATAGTGGTCATAATTTTATCCGCAACGAGGGGTGTTCAGTTGGTTGCAATCTGCAGACACTTAATGTCATGTGACCACTTCAACCCAGAACAAACCTCTTCTGTTTGACAGTTTGTTTTTAAAAGTTTTCTCCTCCTAAGGACACTCACATGAAGATGCTTGACAAACACAATCACACAAAGCACAGGCTTTCACACACTTGAGCCCACACACACACACACACACACACACACACACACACACACAATCTCTCTGTCACAACTACAATGGCACTCTAGTGCCATGCTCTGCCTTGTGGACACACAGTCCAACCATGAGGCTGATTATTCCTTTAATGAGTGGTGGGTTTCTGCTCTCTCGGCTGTGTGTTGAAGCATGTTGTTAGTGATCACTGCAGCTGAAGGATATAATGGAGCAGTTCATCCTAAACAGTCTGAGTTAGTCTGCTGAGTCACAGATAATTGAGGCATTAAGCTGTGATTTATCTTTGATTGTAGATTTATTGATATTTATGTTGAAATGTTGATTCTGGGGCTTATTAACACACTTGGCTCCTTTCTTTTCTGTCTGTGAAACTCTACTCTCCTGTTCTTGTTTCCTCTCCTGTCCTCTGATCTTCCTCTTTCTTTCTGTTTTTCATAACTTTGTCTTTAATTTTGTTTTTCTTATTCACGTCATACTTGTTAGCTCTTGACTTCCCTTTGTTTTCCTCTCCTTCTTTTCCTTCATCTGATTTTTTCTTTTGCACTTTTCACCTTTCCTCTACTCTGTTCCTTCTTTCATTTCCCTTTATCCTTTTCATCTTTTTCTCTTGAGCTTTCTACTTTCTTTTCCTATCGTCTCTCACCACCTGTGCTCATTTCTCTTCTCTTCTCTTCTCTCTCTCCTCTCGTTACTCTCTCACTCTCTCGCTCCTCCTTATTTCTATCCAGTCCATGCCTCTTCATCCATCCTGGTTTCCTGTCTTCTCCTCTCCTCTCCTCTTCTTTTAGAAACAGACAGAAGTGAAAGTGATGCCTGCTTATTCACCACTGATTCCCGTGTGTGACCCCCTAGTCACGGGTAGCGGGCAGAGAGCAGGGGATTGTGGGATATGCGATGGCTGAGCAGCTGTGATGGGGTCAGGGGTCAGCAGTCCTGACGACGGCCTGTTACCCGGGCAGAGGCGGCGGCGCAGCGGTTGCTAGGGCAGGGACAGGCTTTGTGGTGCTCCCGATGGAGCATGGAGGTGGGAAAACTGGGGGAAGGGACAGGGAGAAAGAGAAGACATAAAGAAGAGAAGAGAAAGAAATCAACAAAGAGAGGGTTAGAAAGCAAGACGAAGGCTGGGAAAATGAGAAAGAGACGAAAATGAGCTTTTTCTCACTGCGACTGCTGTTTTTTCTACTGAAAAACGACGATGGAAGCAGATTGTGAAAGAAGAACTCAGATAAACTGTCACTGTGTTTGGAAAATATAAACACACACAGACGTTAACTACAGCCTGACTGGTGATGTAGTTCACGGTGGAGATGTAATGGCTAATAGCTCCTTCAAGTTTCACTAAGTTACGCTCTTAACTGTTAAGGAGGATTATCAAAGAGATTCATCAGAATTGGAGAAGATTCATATTATTGACTTACACCAGAACTGTTACACTCACCTTTTTCAGTTCTGTTGGATGATACTGAAGTTTAGGGAAAACAAAAATGGTGAAATCATCATGATGTAATGAGACAAGTTCATCAGCTGATGAGGTTAATCAAGTGTGTCATAAATAATTTCACAAACATGGAAGAAATATCTGTCAGATAAGGCTTCACTCAAAGTTTGATCTCAAGTGACTTAGACAGAATGTGTGTGTGTTATACTTTGTTTGTATGTGTGTCTGAAGAGACAGACAGACTGAAGAGTGTGTGTGAATCAGGTTATACATAAACACCAGTGCGCGCGCGCGTGTGTGTGTGTGTGTGTGTGTGTGTGTGTGTGTGTGTGTGTGTGTGTGTGTGTGTGTGTGTGTGTGCAGTGGAT
>OMLP01030646.1:2357-13003 GCA_900302685.1 Spondyliosoma cantharus
TTTTTTTGAAAAATCGGTCGGTTTACAAAAAAACAGCAGCTCTTGACGAGAAATGTGACCACGTAACTCAATAAGAAACAAACAGGGGGTTTCGTGTTATTGTCGGTTCCCAAGTTCAAGCCTGAAAGTGGTTCACGAGGCGCATGTCTTAAAATTGTGTTATCCAATTACAAAATGTCAGAGTGTGTGTGTGTGTGTGTGTGTGTGTGCTGTCCCCGTAATCAGTTTTTTTCTGTTTCCGGATGTTTGCGACCTGGATATGAGAAGAGATGATGATGCATTTGATTGGAGCGTGTAGCATAAATGGGCGATGTTATTTGTGTTGCTGATAGTCCCAGCACTGCGTCAGGTGGTGTGTGAGTTCTTGCATCAGCGGGACGTGTATTCATAGCGGTAGCTGTATCATAGCGGCTCGGAGGCTACGCAGTGGGCGACGGAGGGAGAGAGACGAGAGCGGTTCAAAAGCAATTGTCACAACAGGTGCTGAGGCGCGTGTTAACGTCATTATTAACACCTGCGTTGAACTACTCTGATTCTCTGCCGCTGCGACGTGCGTCCTGCCGGTAGAGGACACGATGGCGACAGGGGCGAGCATGGATACAGAGGTGTTTTTTTCCGTTCCGTGTTCCCAATTTAAAATGTCGTTTTAAACGCCATCCTAATTATTTCCACACACGCAAACACCGCCCTCCCCTCAGGTGATGCATCGACGAAGGGGTGGCGAGGTGTCGCGAGTTTTAATATATAAACTTTGTCTCCGATAAATCATGTTTTCTCTGTAATTGAGGCTCGTTGGACAGTTGCTCAATACTGCGATACAGATGAGCCTCGTCTGCTCGTTGCCATGGAGAGAAGCCAGCGAGCGGTTCGAATTAGAGCACCCGAAATAAATGAACCCAACATGTCTTGACGATGACAAAAAAAAACAAAACATGGCACTGTAGTGGCTGAATTCACAACTGACGACAATTAACCCACCATCTAAAAGTTCATCGATTGAAACGGCAGATTGATTTTTCAGTTTCATCGACCATGTAATCCGCCGCTCCCACTCGTCATTAGTGGCTTTTCGAGCTTGGTGACTGGATGTTTCCTGCAGTCGTAGTTCGCTTATGCCTTGAAGATTTTCATGTACACAAGCACGTACCTTTGACTTTGTATCAAAGGACCGGATTCTTTTGAACGCAGTTCCCAATTTTTGGTACTGATGATTTGGATGTTCGTGCCCCGACCGAGCAGCGGAGGTCCTGAATGTGAATTTTTTTTTAACATCGAAGCAGGAGGCAGAGAGGTCCAAACCGTTAAAGAGAGCAGAAGCTGCACTTTGCCGAACATCTAGACGTCATATATGTGCCGGTGAAGTCCAACAAGAAATTGAGAAAGTTGTCCAAAAAAAGAGCCTAAATATCACTGGTGCCAGTTGAAAAGTTATCATACGATGTGTGGAAAAGGACAAATGGAAATCTGCTGAATTATCATTCAAATTACTATAGCGGGGAACGATTACTGTGTCCTTGTGCTTTCCCATCGTGGCTTTCAGGTAGCGGCTCAGTTTGCTTTTACTTCAGGTTTGTTCTCAGAGGTTATCCTCTCGGCAGCTCGAAGGCTGAAGCCTTTTGACCTTCGTCTTTAAAAATGTGTAAGGGTGTTATTGTGCTCTCAAAAAATACCCTGACTCAACCACGAGGAGTGATTCTGTTATACTGCACGTCGCAGCTTCACCTCCAACCCCCGGCACTGAAACTGAGGCGTCGAAGGTGTAACCCTCCGGAGAGACGAGGTTGTGTTTCCACTGTTGCGACGTCTTGAAATTGAGAATCAGCCTTGAATCACCCTCAGCACGAACGCTGCACATCTCACAGAGCACATCTGATATGTGAACGTCATTAACTGCCTACATCTGTGCTCAGGACACAGCAGCACCTGGTTCCTCCCAAAGTTGCCCGCTTTTCTAATCACCATTCTCACTGCGAGGGCTTCGCTAACAGCCTGTGGAGACTTTTTTTTTTTTAAGGCTGTGCGGCGATTCGCAAAACAACTGACGCCAAAAATCAAGCCATCATAATGGAAATGTCCCACGAAGCAGCACAAAACACAGAATAAGTTAATAGATTCTTTCTTTTTTTTTAAAAAAAGTCGAGAGAATAGCTACTCGTGGTGTCGTGAGGTTCATTGTCCTGTTCTAAACGCAGCAGCGAGCTAATCCATTTCCAAAGACGAGACGACTGTGGCTTTTTATTGCGGACAGTGCTGCTCTCAGCCTGGAGTGGAGGCCGGTCAATCAATACAGAACGCACATGCAGATGATTAAACTTGGCCTTTTTAAAAATATAGAAAGCGAAAAAAGATGCTTTAATAATTCACTTCATTACCCGGAAAACATTAACGCGACAATGGACCTCTCTCTTCGGCTAAAAAAAAAAAAGGGGATCGCTCGCCTTGTTGTTCCGGCACAATTTAACACTTTCGATTTGATTTTCTTCCTCGAAGGGACATTTTCATAGACAGCGTGAGGCGGCTGATGACTAGTTAATTATGTGTTCTGTGAATTGGTCAGATCTGAGTCCAAGCATGAACGACGTCAGACCTCCAGCCTGAGACGACCAGTTATCATCAGAGCTACCGGTGCGGATGAATATCAACCGTATGACTGCACACGAGCCCTCCCACACCTTCCCAGCTGAGTTATGTCGGAACCTTGCGCCTACTCCAAAATGCGGAAATCCTTAAATATTTATACGAAACATAAATTCCACTTCAGTGTTTCTTAAACAGTACAAACGATTCTGAGAAACCAGAACAATTCATCTGGACCCCGGCCAACAGGATTACCACTGATGAGGGAAAAGAAAAGGGAAGCGTTTTATAGCTTTCTGTTGAAAGAGAGAGAAAGAAGGAAAGCGATGGGGCTGAAATCAGCTGAAACATAAAAAATGATGAAACGAAAAGTGAATCATGAAATGTGCTGAGCTGCTCGGCCCACGCGGCCCACGCTAGATTGTGTGCGTCGGTCTGAAACAGCCGTAAATCCAACTTGCGAGCTATCGGTGTCGTTTTTTCACGGTGACCAACAGGCCGTCCTCCTCTCTGACCCTCTCAAATTTCTCGATAAGCAAGTAAACTTCCAGGAGCCTACAGTACCCGTCCTGCGTCCTCGCTTGTCATCCTCTCAGCTATTTCTGCACCCCCGTCAACCCGCTCAAATGCATTTCATCATAAATCAGACCAGGCCTCGTACCCTGTCGTGAATAACCTATGCAGGAGTCCTCCCAGACCAGAACCTGTACGCAGACGCGAGCGAAGCCAGAAGCACAATAGGATCCGTCGCCTCGCGCTCTCGGTTTGCACCCGCGGGGCAAAGAGCAGAGAGGACAACGAGGAACAGACACACTTATCGCTGGTTAATGTGTGCGTGGGAGTTAGGTGTTGTGTTAAAGCGCTACATTTTTTTTTTTATCCTCCCCGAGGGCGGAAGGTGGCGGAGAAGGATAATTTGGCACTCATTAAACCTCTCCGACTGACCTCACGGCCGCGTTCGAGCTCCCCTGAAAACAGTCCATTCCCACCAAATGATGTATGATTACCATCGCCGGCCATCACCCCGGTCGGCATCCAGCTCACCTCTGGCAGGCCGGAGATGTACAGCTGCGGCAATCTCATTTGGCGGGAAACGCTTGCTCCCCGCAGTCCGCCGCTGAAAATCTGTGATATTGTAGAAAAAAAATCTCCTCGTGGGAAAAAAGTGAAGGAATGAGATGGAGTCAGACATCCAGACATGAGACACAGGCTCAGAGGCTGAGGTGTACATCTCCTGGAGATTTCCATTCATAAACTGATAATCTGCTCGACTCCTTTTGGCGACACGATCCCAGATCGTCACTGCTGCAGCGTACCCCGGGCTGTTTCCTCTTAATACCGATTGGTGCCCGACACTTAAAAGCATATTCTGATCTGACGCCCTCGATGGCAGGACCGACTCATTTGTCCTATATGGCAGAGCATTTAAGCATTTTAAAAGTGCCAATCTAAAAGATTTCACTAATAAAAATGTCAAGTTTTGTCAATCATCAGTCATTTTAGTCCAACGCGGTACTGAAATACGGCACAGTGCGTGAAAATAGACTCAAATAGCCATCTGCTCACATTCACATTTAATTCTGAGTGCTCAATCAAATTATCATTACGCCCCTGTAACATCGTTGGGCTGATGTGACATCACTCGAGGCAACTTATCAGACTCCAGTCAGCTGAAGCCACAAACTGACTAGCGCCCTCCAAGACCTGTAAACAGACTTTGATGTGTACAATTGGTGGAATTTACCTTTAAAGCGTCTTCTTACATATCCGCTGGGGACAGTTTGTAGAGCATGTGTAGTTTCCACATTGCTGCGAGCGCTGGTGAAAGATCCGGCTCCATTATTTCTAATTCTGGTATAAGGGAGAAACCACTCTCATTTGATTAACCAATCACATTTATCTCGAGTGGCACAAAACGCAGGATGCGGCCGAGGTGTCCCTGCAAAATAGTGTCATGGGGAACTTGTTTTGCATGTTAAAATGGATAAAAAACCACAAATTTACCACCTCTTAATTACTCTTAGTACTCATAATTGTATTTGTGTCATGATCTTGTTTTTTGTTGCTCTCTTATTTCCTGTTTTATTTTGAAATGGTGCCCCCGTGTGTTGCTTTTCAGTTCCTCCCTTTGTGTGATTTTCCCTCCTTCCGGTGTTTTTCTGTTCCTCTCCCTCACCTGTCCTCTCCCCCGCCTCCCTCCACCTGCACCTCACCCCCCTCGTTAGTGTGTCGGTTTAGTCTTTGTGCTCCCTCTTGCCTTTGTTAGTTCGTCCCGTGTTATTTCCAGAGTCTTCTAGTGTCTCCCCGCGGTTTGTTTTCAGGTTTTTTGTTCCTGGCTTTGTGTTTCTTCTTAGCTCCCGTGGTTACTGGTTTCATCTTTGCTCTCGGTTTGTCTTTGTTTTTTGTTTTTTTAAGTTTGCTACTTTTATATTTAGCCATTTTGCACTCCTTGGATTTTGGATTATTTTCAGCTTTAGTTATTAAAGCTCGCCTTTTTGTTTCTTAATCCTGCCTCCCGCGTGTTTGCTGCGTTTGGGTCCTGATCTTTTTACCAAATTCTAACAATTCTGGGTCACACATTGCTGGGCTTAACGTTTGCCTATCCTGTAATACAAATCAAGTGTATTTTATAATATTCTCTCTGTGCTTATGGAAATTCACATTTCTTTCAAATCCCCCAGTTTTTTATTTCCCAAAACTATTAGCCCGGATAACAACATCAGTGCAGATGTTGGAACGCTCCCTCCCCATACATCTGTTTTCACTGGCTAAATTGTACTTCGATCTAAATGTATTGATTAAAAACAAACGTTTTAAGGTCAATGTGAGAGCTCACAAAACGGATTTAGGCTTCGCTTACACCTTAAAATGACATGTTAACATTTCCACCGCCTACGCAAATGATTCAAACAGACTCCTCAAAGCAAGAGCTATGAGTGCGTTCACAGCAATATTCAAACCCGGAGTTCATGTGAACATTAAGTGGGGTTAAGACCTCAAACAGAGGATATGGCAGGATGCAGCCTTTTCTTTAGACGTGCAATCATATCCGCAAACAGAGTAAAAAAATAATGAGGCGTAATAAAAACCAGACTCCAGCGTAGTCGGAGTCAGACGCGCAGAACTTCTTAACCTCTCTGACTTCATCCAAAGTATTTGTACAGTAATGGCGCCTGATTGTGCAGCCCCTTCCACTAATTAGACCCGTAACCTTACTGCAGTCATTACAATCAGAAAGCCTCCCACAGAGCAACACGCGCTACCACGCCGTCTAGACATCCTGTTTCTCTTGAACACACTCCCTCTTCTTTCCTACATCCACCTACATCCCTTCTCTCTCTCTCTCTCTCTCTCTCTCTGTTTAACGTCCTCATTCGCTGTGCACCTCTCCCTCCTCTGCCTCCAGAGTCATCTGTTGTGAATCACCATAATGATAATGGAGCCCGACGTACACTCCTTAACATACTGAACCCATTGACGAAGGCTTTCGCTCTTTAATAAGCTGAAATCGCCGCTCGCTCGCCGACGTGGTGCCGCTCGATCAGGTCGCTGAAAAAAAATTACTTTCACCGCAAAGCCGTGGTGTTTGTCACAGTGTTTACCTCGTTGCCTCGGCAGTATATTTTGCTGTAGACGCTAAAGAAAAAAAACAACTCGGGAGACCTCGAGTGAACGCTGAGACGTTATATGTAAATGTGCTGCACAATGTAGGTGGACCGATTCTCACTAACTAATTACGGAGCCGTTGTTGTCGAGTTCTTCCTACTCAGTTTTTGTTCCCAGAAAAAAAAAAACTTTGAAGCACACAACTCGTTCTTGGAGTGTACACACACAATTTCCCTTTAGCGCACACAGTACGTAATTAGCTATAACCGATTGCATCGTGCTGCAAAACCTACATTTAACATCATAGTTGTAATTATCTTTATTGTGACTGTCGCTGGAAAGTGTCACACTAAAAAATTATGATTATGAAACTCGGTATCATGGGTCTCTTCAGAATGAGGTATGATGAGGCAACTTGGACTTAAGCTTCATAACTATGACTCATAATCTTAGCACTTAAAGTTTCTGCAAACCACAGATTATGTCCGAGGTTGATTAAAAAGTACTAAAACTGGCACACGTGTTCAGATGGAGGGGACCGAGGAGGCGTTATTACCTCCATCGAGGCTGCCAAACGTCCGACCGCAGCTCCGGTCACGCGGGTGGAGATATTTGCATCCGTTTTGTCACGTCAAAAGAGTCTGTTTTTTGTTTTTTTTCAAGATGTTTTCTAGCGGTATTTTGTGGTGACCATAAACAGCTATTTGTCACACGAAGTGGGACTGTCTCCATCCGTGATCACTGCAAACAAAGCCAAAGCCAAACCATGAGATTTTTATTACCCTAATCAAGTGTTTGGCTGTTTTTGCCCAGAACTCAGCAGAGCCTTAGCACAGAAAAAATCAACTTAAATAGATGTTAAGTTGCAACATAAAGACACTTTAAGTTAATTTTGAACTGATCTGTGGTTTCGCTGAATCGTACTTTGTTCAAATTTGTTCTGCCGGTTGTGTCGGACATAGTGTGACTTTTGACATGTAGTTCAAACAGCAATAGGATAAACAAAGAGATGCGTTCGTGCAAAAACATGCAAATCCCTAATTCACAAGTGCCTCGTGCAGCTACTGTAGGTTATGGCGGCAGTGTGTCCTGTCTTTGACTCCTTAAACTTTACAGAAGAGAAGCTCTCTGCCTATATATTAGCGAGGTACTTTGGCTTAATTCCAGCTTCCATATTTCAGTGTCCGTCGCTTGTACTTTACACGTCCTTCTGGGTAAAGTTTTCTGTCACACGTGATGAAGATTGAAACGTCCGCCATGGGAATGAGGTCAGTCTTACATTGCCTTCCCGTGTGCATCAGCGCTAATTTGATTTCTCACATACTCAGACACAAGACGGCCACTGTTTTGCACAGAAATACTTCTTCCAGACCCGCCACATGTCAGCGTCTTTAAATAGCTACGGGACCACGATGACACAGGAACAGTTCCCCCGAGGATATGCGGACGAACTGCGACTACAAAGACTCGTTTATCCTCCATGTCAGCGACCCTGAAAACACAGTAAGGAAATATTGTACGGTGCATGCAGATCTGACCAGAAATGGTTTTAAATTATTGAGTGGGTTGTTAAGATTTAAAAACTTCTGCTTAGAAAATGTACATATTTGTTTGTAATACATGAACACAAATTGAAATCTTGAACACTGCTTTTGCATTTCTCTGACTCTGCAGAATTAAACGAAGCGGGAACAAACTCGAACACATCCGGTTTCGAGCAAACGCTGTGTGTTTAATACGGTTTTAATTCCTAATGATGATTCCTTTTATTACGCAAATCCTGTTGATGTTTGCATTAATATTTCACCCTCCCCAAATTGTTTTTTTTAATGAATATTGAACAGAAATGTGTTACGGATTTTCCAAACGCTGAATTTAATGATGCCGTTAACATTAAATGGTTCGTTTAGCTGCCGTTACATAACTGGTGACTAAACTGGCTGTGGGAGGTCTGACGAAGTCCGAATACCTGCCAGAATACATTACGACCTGTTACGCAATATGTGACATCTTTCAGTCAATCTCTGCTTGAATCCACATTCCTCAATATTATACAGATTTTGAAAGCTTCTTCTGGGGAATCATTGCACCTTTTCTTCACTTTTTTTGTAGTGTTTGATTATTATTAATCGTTTTGACGATGTACAAGAACAAACATAAGCACCAGGTAGAAATTCACTATCTGGGTAAACCAGATCAGATTATTCTCACTAAAAAACAGATTCAGCTCAAGTAAAGGCAGTTTACTCATATGTAAGTGTGACGACGCAGGACATTTTAAGGAGACCTGGTGGCAGTTTCGGTCCGTGTGGTGACAACAAACTGATATTTTATTCTTCCAGCCATGTTTGAGGAGACCAGAACAGGTTTTTGAAGGCAAACTATGATCTTTCACTAACACTAACTAAGATATTATTGTGCCTAAACCGAGATAGAGATCATAAGCACAGCGTTGTCACAACATTGAATACAAAAACAACTGAACCACAGGAAGTTAAGTCTCAACACATCCATGGTTTGCAGGAACATGCATTGCCAACAATTATTCTGGCGACTGAAATACATTTCTGATTCTGATTCCGAGTGGAATCTAGGGACGTCTTGGGAGATAAAATAAGACAATAAGATTTGAATAAACGTCGTCCTGGCTCGGCGTCAGAGCGATGACTGTGCTCTCAAATGATCTCTTTACAGCAACGCAGAGTGTGATTGTCGCTTCATCTGTCACCTCCTCGTAGCTCACGCGGTTTAACCATCTCCAGCGGTGGGATGTTCTGAAAGTGAAGTGAACTGACCCCAGCTCAGGTGCATGCGAGTCTATTTGTGTCCTCCATAATGATCTATATCCCAAGCCTTATTCCAGTGACTAGACACAGGCGATAAATCCTGGTTAAACTTTGTCCTTCCTCTTTTCACAGCGAGACAGGAGTGCATGATGGACTGTGTCTCTTCTGCCATACAGTCCTCCATCCCATCCCTCCCTCGTTTACCTCATCCACCCCTCTCTCCCTATCCCTCACCCTCGCCTTTTCCAGCCCCCTCGCCATGCATCACTTGTCCACTCATCCTTCTCTCTTTCCTTCTTTTCTCTCTTAAATCCAATTTTATCTCCTTGCCTCTCATCTTACCTTCATTTTCTCCCTACCCTCACTGTCTCTTTATCTTTGGAGTGGCTATCAAGGCGAGTTTCATCTACTTTTCTATCTTTCGACCACATAAAAAAAAAAAAACTCAAGTTCTTCCTCACTTTTTCTCTCATCTTGTCATCTTGTACATAAAAAAAAACACCCAATCACCAGAATCAATACTGGCAATATACTATACATCTCTGCAAACCACAGATAAGTTGCAACTTAACATTTCTCTCGGTGTTATTTTCATTTTTATCAATCAGTTAGTGTTGGGAATAGATCACGTGGTGGCGTACGATTCCTAGTTTGGTCAGCAAAAACATTATCAGGATATGTTGTGAGGTCTCCTTAACAACACTCATGTTTTTGTGGCGACCGACATGGCAAGAAATTGTCTCGAGGACCTTAAAAATATCTGGTGGTGTCGAGCTTACAGATGTTGAAACGCGGTCTTGAACTGTGGTCAGCGGCTTGGCGGTGTTCTTGCTTACCTCAAACTCCGCCCCCTTCGCCTCCCGACTAAAGTCAGGTCATAACCATGTAATGTCAATGTGATATTACATGTTTTGAAGAAGTGTCAGTGTGGGCTGCAGCTTATGACACACAAAAAATTTAATGTATGTGTGGTTTGCTGTCAAGATTTTATTTATTATATTTTGTGGCGACATCAACACACAATTTACTTTCCTCTTTTTAAAATTCCCTCCCTTCATCCATCCCTCCATCTTCACATCATCATTGTATTTCTTCTTTTAAAGTCACACAATAAGAGAGATAAGATCAAATTGGCCAAACCAGTTCCTTCAGTCATTTTCACAATCTCGATCCAATCCCCAATATTTTGTGAAATCTTGAAATCCTTTCAAAACGTTTCCACAAGGCAGATGTTCAGAGGACGGACGCATGAGAATTTTAACAACCACCGCAGGCGAATGCACAGAAATGTTCCGATTCGGAGGCACCTCTCTGAGCCGAAGTCAGTGAAAAGCAAGTTTCAATGCTTTCATTCAACGTGTCACTCCAGCCAGGCTTCTCCAATTCAGCCAAGTCACCGAAACTTTTTTGACAAGGTAGGAAGCAAGATTTCGTTCAGCTGCTCGTCCAGATTACCTCCCAGTAGTCCTAAATATTCCTGAATTAATTTGCTCTCATTTAATCTTATTAAGTGAAAAAAAGGACTGGTGACTGGCAATTGTTAAATCTGACTGCAGTTTATCACAAACACAAACAGGTTCACACCCTGACTGCAAATTCGCTGCAGATTTGGCCATTTAGGGCTGTAACAATCACTGAGATCCTTCCAGCCAGTCCATTCTTGCAATTTTCTCTTCC
>OMLP01030656.1:5599-16094 GCA_900302685.1 Spondyliosoma cantharus
AATGAAACCCTCGGGAGCTGTTTGGAAATGTGTGTGCGTTAATATGTCTGCATGTGTGTGTGTGTGTGTGTGTGTGTGTGTGTGTGTGTGTGTGTGTGCGCGTGTGTTTACAGGCGCAGTAAATAGTAAATCCAACATACTGAACTCCACGTCGGACTCAGACCTCATGCGGTACCGCACCATCTCCAAAATCCCTCAGATTACCCTCAACTTTGTGGATTTCAAACCCGACCCACTCATCGCCCTGCCCACTGGCGAGATGGACATCATAGCTCCCTGCAAACTCATTGACCGGACGCACCATGTCACAGAGAAAGTCACTCAGGTAGGCTCATGCGTGAAGTGTTTGGTGTTCAGGCAGAAGCTGTGTTTGTCATTTGTCCGATCCAGCCTGAGCTGCTGGTCCTTTTTCAGTTGTGGAGATATGTGTGTCTCCAGCACCGTGTGTGTATGCCTCCACACGGAAAGAGTTTTCACGTGTGTGTACACTCAGGGACAGATATGTAACTGAGTTAGCATAATTCTCCCAGCTCCTGCACAGCTTCTTCCACTCACTGTAATCTGCCACGTCTTCCTGTTGAGAGGACGCGTGCAGCACCATCTCAAGTGAATGAGATTGATTGAGGTCTGATGAGCTGATGATGGAGGGTGCTGTGGCGGCACTTCAGTGGTTGATCATTAACTCGGGGAGATACAGAGCAAGGATGTATGTTGTGAAGCAGCGCTTTCATTTCCTCTGTCTCTGCTGCGTTCTCCCTCCACAGTCAGAACTACAGTCTCCTTTTCTCGCAGCAGGCTGCGAACACATCACCTCAGTCACACTAATTACGCCTAAAAAAGCTCCCACCTCTCACTGTAGATGTTCTGTCTGAAGTTTTGTCTTGCATAGCCAACACCTTGTTACAGGAACACTTCCTAAAGCTGGCTGCATTTTGGCTCCATGAAACAGAATACACAGTAATTCAAAAAACAAGGGAGCACTGGGCATCTTTAATTGAAGAATATGATAAATGTCCACTACGATTCTGTCCGATTTAAGACAAATGACTTGTGAGATGTGGCTGGAATTGTCATGTTGAAAAATGATTTGTGTCTGTGTTTTTTTTTTTATCTACATTTGCTTAAAAAAGACTGTCAAAGGAATTTAGTTGAGGGGACACGGAGTAGGCAAACATATGGGACTAAAGTCTGCTTTGACTTCACCATTTAACCAAGGAGCTTGCTCTGTTGCACAGAAAACAACTGCATACAGAAAACAAGTAAATAAGGAGCCTCGGGTTATAAGAGCTCTTTTTTGGATGTTGTTGTTGTGAGAGGAGAACTTTATTAATGGTAATGGTCGCTTAAACAAGGTTGTATGTAGGGAAAGTTTTCTTGCCTCATGGTACAGAATGATTAACCAGGTATTGGGCCTTATTTCTTCTTGAGAGGAAGACGTCTTCCTGAGGAGAAGGTCAATTAGGCTCCATCACGGAGATTTATTGTGCCTTGTTTCGGAGCGTCCTGAGAGTCTCTGAACAGTCTTTGGTAGATGAGCAGAGAAAAAATAGCTTTTTCCAGCCTTCTGACCACACCAAAATGGTCCATATCTAACGATGGAGGTTTATGATGCTCTTGTTCACCCGTCACTTGTACATTTTGTCTCTTTGTTGCTTTCTGGAGCTACTTACTTTGCTCTGTACGTGTGTTAAAGTGTGTGTATTCAGCAGGTGGGTATCAGAGCGATTGTCAATTTGACGTCTCATCCATCAGCTCCACGTAGGTGAATCAGTTCTCCTGTGGGTGTCGTACGACTGTGATGATCAGCAAGGGAAACATTATGGCGAGAAATGTGCCATTAATTTAACAATTTACAGCCGTCTGACAAAGGAGACGTCTCACATCACTAAAACAGTGACAGCTAGTAACGACTTGTATTGAATCACCCGGTGTTCTTTAATGCTATATTTCAAAATGAATGACGATATTCTTAGATGTCTCTTTTAAGTCAGAAAGGATGCTGAGATTGATGAGATTGATTTTTGAGGGGCTCTTTCCTTTCAATTATCCTCGTTTTCCGTGCTTACTATATTTGGAAATATATACGAGGAGTGCAAATTTCCTCCTTTATAACCTTGAGCTGTTCATCCTGCACTTTGTTAAACAGACATTGACGTGATGGTATGGATCTTTAATCTCTTGTCACATGTTCCATATTTAGTTGCAGTTTCAGTGTACCCTTGTGACGTCAATATGTGCTGCCAGACGGTTCGTATTTAACTACACATTAGATGGTAGAGCCCGACGGATATGGCTGATATTGTCCCACAGATATCACAGATACGTAACATAAACGGAGTGCAGAAATGCGTGCTTAGATTCCCAGCGAAGGTTATTGCTTCTGTTCACTGATGTCATTTTGGACAAAATTTTATATTCGATTGTAACGACCTGTTCGAAATCAAAAATAACAGTGTATGAGAGCAACAGACCATTTGAAGTAGCCTTGTGATCCGGCAGACGGCGCTCTAAAACATGGTGTCTTGACCTACTGCATGCCCTATTGACCCTTGACCTATCAATACAGCTAATAATGTCATGTCATTTGCTACGAAAATGGAGGATACTAGCGAGCAAAGCCGTCCTGAGCGGACAGTCGTGACACCAAAGCATCTGAGAAGTAGTGTGGAGGTATTTTGGGTTCTACAATGTAGATGGAAAAGTAACTAACAAAGATAAGGCTGATAAGTCTGTTGACTGTGTTCAAAGCAGCTGTCTTACTCTACAGCGACAACAAATCTGCAGAATCACTCTCTAGCTCTTCACTCAGGTGAGGCACCAGAGGCCGAGGCCCCACAGACAAGCGTAGCTGCCAGATCAGTAAAAGATCACGCTAATCTCTGCTTGGACTGCAGTCTACACCCTGTTAACTAACGATGAATCTGAGCCATCTCCTCTTTCATATTGTGTGAGTGAGACAGAGCTCGGTTTTCTCTCTGAGTCTGAACGGGAACATCAGCGGAGATTAATCCAAAGATGATGATGCAACACAATATAGATTTAATGCAGCCATGATGCACAGTGTGTGAGGTGCAGCTGGCAAGGTCAAAACATGACCCTCTGTGCATGTGTGTGTATATGCATGTATGTGCATTAGGCCGTACTGCATATTGTGGTTATCTTATAGCGCAGATGGAGGAAACAGCACCAGCTGTGTCTCCAAATGCTATGGCCCGCTATTTATAGACAGTTGAGGGAAGAATGGAAAAACACAAGATGAGCTTCATTTTCACTGCTTTACATCTTCCATCCATGAATACTCTCTTTTGTTTATATTGGGAGGTTGTTTTCTGTTTCTTTTAAACTCCCACCAGGGGGGAATGGGGAAAGAATAGGAAGTGTAGAAGTCATGAACTCATAACAACTGCAGGGTGTTTTTTTTTTTTTTTATGTTAGGCCCATAAGACCTGCCTCCCCCTGCCCTCTGACCTTCCTGCTGAGTCCAAAAGTCTGCTGGTTTTCAGTCGACTGCAGCAGCAGACTTCAGTGATCGCTGCGTTTTCAACTACAGAGGGAGGCATCATCACTTAAATCTACAACTGAGCCGTGTGGGTCAACTCGAAACCGCGGTACTCTCTGATCTTTGTGCTAGTGCCTGAGAACTGCTCACTGGATATTATGTGATTGTAAGAGCGCCTGCTTTACCATCTCAGGCCTGAAGATGGCAGCACCACATCAGGTAGTGCGATGACAGGACTGCGGCCCCTCAGAGGAGCGAAGAAGAGGATGTTGAAAGGCAAACAAGGCTGAATAATTTAAGCGTTCCATAAAACAGAAGACATGCAGATTTTTTTCTCTCATTTGGAATGGCTTGTGGCACTGTCCCCTTGTTCCTGCTATCAGCGTGTTGGTGTTTGCCTCTTGCACTCACACTGACCCGTTAACGCTGAATTCAGCTGCTTTGTAAATATATGGCCGTATTGTAAATTCATCATCTACCTTTAAATGGAGTTGCCTATTCTTGATTTAGTTATCATTGGCACTGTCTGCTCATCAATCATGGTTATGATCGATAAAAAAAAAACTCCTTTCTTGCAGTCTTGCCTCTATGTTAGCTGGTGACCTGTGATTGACACATGACCCAGTCTAATAAGGGAGGCTGAATAGATAGATAGATAGATAGATAGATAGATAGATAGATAGATAGATAGATAGATAGATAGATAGATAGATAGAGATAGAATGAGAGGACGGCAAGAAATGTCTTACTCAGCGTTTAGAGAGGCATGAAGAACCAAGCAGACCAGTGACAAGTGTTCAGATAAACTGGGAGCGTGCCTCACTGCGCACATACACACTGTAGTTACGCTCATAGCTTCTCTGACTATAGCCATGTCCTATAAGGGACACTTGATTTGCTACCCACTCAGATACACACTCCACACACTCACCCATCGCAGCTCTCATAGAATATTCCTGACACACACCCAGCTCCGTACATGGCATTCCTATAAGCATCCACACATACACACACAGCAGGGCAAACTCGCTTACAACACCCTGACGCTCTCTTGCGCTCAGACATATACACACACACACACACACACTCACTCACATGCTGCCTCTCCACTCAAGCAGCCTGTCACATCCAACTCCACAGTGGGACCCGATGGAGGACTGGATGGGACAGACCGCGCCCAGCAGCAAAGTGGTAGGTACGGTCTCCTTGAAATTGAACCGACTGCAGCTTGTGTCAGAAGTTTGGGTTTCGGAGCATGTGTTAGTGCGTATGGAGTTGGGAAGGCCTGGACGTTGGTAGAGTGCTGATGCTGTGGTCTCATTTACTTTCCAGTGACATTTTATGGCTTTACTTGATGTGTGACTCAGCCTGAAAGTTATCCAGTGGCTGGATTTTATGCAGGCTTGAGAAGGAATAGATAAAACATAGATGGATTACTGCAATCTGATAACAAAGTGGTTATTGGAAGTATTGTCAAGGTGTCACATGTTTGCTTAGGAAATTTAAGACTATCGTTCATACAGTACCTTGATTGTTGGACTGTACGTGATCAAAATACAGCTTGGCTTTTTTTTTTTTTTTCAAGTGAAGTAGTCTCACATTAAGGTTACAATACTAAATCTGTCTAATCCTCTGGATTAATTTGCAGATGGCACATTTTCTGTGGGATTACAGATGCAGCAGTGATCAAAATGTTAATACCCTTCATTTCCAGGATTCTCAAAAAATGCATTTTCCTCCTTGCAATGGTTTTAATTTTGTTTGAATATTTTATTTTCATTTTTCACAATATTTAAGACTTTTTTTTTTAGTTTCCTGCCCTGTTTTCTTTAATGATGAAAGTAGAAGTCAAACTGTTGGTCCAATTTGTCTGTGTTGGTAGTGTGACGACACAGAGGTCCACTTCACAACTAGAAGCAAAACATGAGCTCTAGTGAACTTTGGGGTGGGTTGACAAGATTCAGTCCCAATTAATTAGCATGTAAAAAGGCCAAGATTTCCGGCACTAACTTTCAGAGATTTCTAAAAACAAACCAAAAAATAGAGGGATGAGTCTGATGCTGAGTACCCTTGAAATTGTGAATGGGGGTGTTAAAAATTGTCTTAATTAGAATGATTTATTTGGTTTGGTTTTTCTTAGCCTGCACATTCCTCTCTTTTCCCTGCTGAGCCACTGAAACTTAAACAGTTTTCCTTCAGTTTATTTCATCAAGACAAACACCCACATGAACGCTGTGCAGCTGTGGCTCCAGAGGTAGAGCGGGTAAACGTAAATTGCTTTGTCCAGCGCTATTTAAGTGGTTTACCATACATAATCAGAAAATCATAAGTTTTGGGGTAGTAGTGATTTAAAATCATACATTTACTCTGTCTCCATGGTGGGCTGCCGCTACTTGGTGAATTCAGAGCTGTGTGTATATAGGGTAGTCATCCAGAGTACTGTAATGAACCACTTATCAAAGGACACTTACATTAAAGACTTATATTACATGAAACTGAATGTAGGATGTGTATATTTCTTTCATGAGCTAGCTTTGCAGGGAATGAGGGGAACCAATCTCTGTCGAGAAGGCAGGAGGACTGTCTTTACTGTGCTGTGTTTGTGTTTATATATGCATGCCTTCCTCTGATCTGAAAGTGCATTAGGTATAAATTGAACGTGATTGTATAATAATCTTTGCGTATTTTATATGGTTGAGAAAGGTGTTTATTTGTTGTCACTGAGCTCTAATCACCCGCTTGAACACAAGCTGGGGGTCACCCTAAACCATCGGGCTGAGACTGTGCCCGCAAAAGGCAGAGGGGAAGGAGAAGGAAGAGAGGCACATCAGGGGAGCATTTAAAACCTGTGGCTCCCCAAACTGGACCTTTGTCAAAATGTCTAAAAGATCCAGAGCAGACAGAGAGGAGGAGACGGGAAAACGTAACAACATCATTCCCTTTGTCGCGGGAATATCCGAGAAACTCAGGAGGATCTTCAATAAACATCACATCCCAGTTCACTTCTAACCCACCAAAGCATCCAGGCATAAACAGTGTAATGTAGTTTATGCTGTTCAATGCAGCCAGGACTGCACAGATTTGTACATTGGGGAGGGAAAACAACCTACCATAAATGAATGGCGCAACACTGGGGGGGGCAACTCCTCAGGTCAAGACTCTGCTGTCCACTTACATTCCTTTGAGGGCAGCAATGTGAACATCTTGGCCAGAGAAGACAGATGGTTTGAGAGAGGAGTAAAATAATCCATCTATGTCAAACTGGAACGGAGGTCTTTGAACAGAGGAGGTGACCTACGACATTACTGATCACCCACAATGCAGTACTGTTCCCTCCCCAGACAGCTTAGCAACCATTCACACCTGGGCTCACCTAGCCCGAGCAACCCACATGAAGGCTGCTTTGGGTGAACGACCAACAAGTGGCCCTAACAACACTGAAACTCACGGCTCACACGCACCCGCAACAACTCCGCAAGGACACTCCCACACAGAGCTTACCAATAAGTCACACACCAATCACACCTATTCTTACCACAAGAATAAATACTGCCACACACTGCAAGGACTGGCAAGCTCGCCACCACCACCCCAGCCTCAACCTTTCTCCGGGACCCTGGGGCTTTTCTGCATTGCACTCCTTGTTTTGGCTTAGCATGCTGCTCAATTCAGCGAGCATCTAATCAAGGAGCCATCCACGCTAAGCGTAACTGTTGCAATCAATGGTTAATATTAGGACGAGAGTTCTTGTACTGATATATCTGTGATGTGATGATATAGGCCAACTGACATATCAGTCGGCCTTTACTATGTGCAGACATATATAGAGGGATATTTCTAAATATATATGGGTATCTTGAGAACCGAAATTGCAAAAAAACAACAAAAAATAATTATATGATTCATATTTACATTTTCACACATTGTCTCTGTTCCTCATGCCCTATGCTGTCCACTATTCATATCTCCGAGTTTCTTTCCCATCTGTTCTTCCTCCAGTGAATTGCACACGGTTCACCACGTGACTCGTCTTCACACTATACATTTTTGTAAGTGGGTACGCGGCGGCTGCTGACGTGGGGATCGACTCCTTCAGTAAAGTGATAACCTCTCAAACTTTGTGGCAGCCCACTTAGTGAGTGGAGGGGCTTGCGCTCTAAAAACTAGAGCGATCGTATAGTAAAACCTTAATTATGCATTGGGGAAAACAGCCGCAAACTTAAAACCATGTTTTGCTAGAAGATTAAAAGTATAACAGAGACTTTGATCAGGGTTCATTTTCCCTACATGCCACTGCTTCATCCCTGGTTGTTAGCATACAGTAGAAGCAGAGCTGCTCAGGCTGCAGCCCCTGTTCTTCTATTAATTGAATTCCCTTCTAGACAAAGTCTGATGACACATATTTGCATACGGTCATGAGTATGCATGAGCTCTCTAAATAGTGTATGACGTGAATGATTCAAAGATGGTATTTTTAGCAGTGCCACATGTTTTTTTTTTTTTTGCTGAGAATGCGCCACAGGGGCTGGGCTCTAATATGACACTGTGGTTGTTTTGGTGAGAGATGCACCTCTGGCAAAGTCCAACAGCAGGTCTGTGCCCACTAAATAGGACATAAATTAGTACAAGTGAAGGATTTTGTGGTCTCCGAAAAGAGAAACAGAATGTCGAATAACTTGCTGTCTTTCTTCATCCAATATGGTCATTTTTTTCTGATGAGGAAGGGCTCCATGTTATACACTTTATTCATCAGCAAAGAGAAAATACTGCGTCAATAAGACGAAGGTAACACGACTTATTAAGGCGTGACACAATATGGTAACATTTTGGTGAGAAATGCACATGTGTGGAGTGCAGGTGCCTGGCTCTGTCAGTTAAATGGGCTGGAATAGAGTCGAGTCTGGGAGCATGTGACGCACTCAACCTGCAGGACTGTAATTTAGCCGCCTGCTCAGTGGCTCTGCCTCAATAGCTCAAATTGATTGAGTGCTTCCTCCATGTAGGTTCAATGACCCACGGAGAAAGAAAGCATGTCGTCAGTGTCTTGAAGCAATGTGTATCCACCAAGAGACTGTCTTCAGCCCTGTTTAGATGCAGCTAGTTTTTGCAAGGGTGTGTCAGGTAATTTTACAGGTCAGAGATGTACATAGTGATAATAATCTGATCCAATCTGATCACCTGTGTTTGGTTAGACATCCTCCATGAAAAATCAATCATTTGATGGCATCAGAAGACACATTTTGTCACCTGGGATGCTGCAAGTTCTATTTTTTTCTGTGCTTGCTCCAAGAGTGTTTTCCAATCTTTCACACCAAACACGCAAGTGCACAGGAGGTCGAGCGTAGGATGGACTGCATTCTATTACTCATCCCACAAAGCAGCAATGATACAGCTGACTATTACGGAATGTAAACAAGCACAATGTTAATTTTCTAATCTGGCATTTCAATATTCTGTAACATATTTCCAGCCATGCTTGGGATGTTTGACTCAGTCCTAGTGGGATAAAAGAATAATTCTGGGAAATCTTGGGTCCTGGCATTCGTCCAAACACCATTGCCATGGAGGCACCTCTTATGGTATCTGACTCTGACATGTGGAGGCACGGACACAGGACGTCTTGGCGTGTCCTGTGGTGTCAGGCACCGGAGTGTTGGTGGTGGATTCTTTGCGTCCTGTGGCTGCCCTGAATCGGACTTGTCCCCGTGTTGTTATTTCAGAGCGTGTCAAGTAAGAGTAAGACTTTCATCACATGACCGAGTGTATCCCTGCAGAACATTGCATTGCAACAAAACAATCAATGTAATTCACTTCACCTGTCAGTGGTTTGAATGTTTTGCCTGATTGAATACCACCAGAAACATGTGTTCAAGGTCAATATTTGGTCAAAGTTCAGTTTGGTTCATCTTTGGCTGCCCGACCTGGTGGGAGTGCAGCGTGTGACCTACTACCTATTAAAATGATGGCCTGACTTTTTGTAATGTTGCACCTGTACATCAGGATTAGTCTAAGTTGCTTCAATCAACTGCTGGATATTACATATCTGCAGGCGTTACCAGCCTACATACAGTTACATCACCTGCTCAAAGCCATAAGATGTGAGATCAGCCAGTCAATAAAGAGTTTGGCTGTTCTCGCTGCTCAGCTGGGCTTCTGTATTGACACTTTCAGTCAGATGAAATGGATTTGTCTCCTGAACCGAAAATTAAGTGAATGAATTCCGCAACTTAATTTTATCTATCTCCCATGTATCGATTATTTCTGGAATTTTTGAAGGAAAATCGGGACGCTGAGACTATGCAAATGTGCGTCCTGTGTTCGAAACTGAATATCAGGTGTTTTCAAACAGATCCAGTTTGAAAGAGTAAGACTTTCATCAGGTACACAGTAAAGCCTGTTGAGCGTTGCCCAGTGAAAGTATTGTAATTCATCCATGAGTCATTGTTTTAATGCAGGAGTGTCAGAAGTGACTTTGAAAATGTCATCCCTGTTGAACAAATGTGCTCATTCTCAAGGAGCTAATCTATATCAGACTAATCTATTTGCCTTCCTTCTGCTGAGAGGCAAGCCATTCAAACAACATTAGAGGCATCGATTAGGCCATTTGCAACGCTCTATATAACATTAGTTGGTTTCAAGTAAATTTAGGTGTGTCTTTGAAATAACATGTTGACGCTCATGGGGACTTCAGGACAATCACAATTGATTTTAGCTGAGATGGGAAATCTCCCAGGATTTACAACCCACATTCAATATTTGTTTAAATGTTGTGGTTAGAGTAGAACAGTTTGTTTTTCTGCAGCTTTAGAGTAAAGTTCAATGGGTTTCAGGAATTACACACTCCTAAATTTAGTTAGTTAGTTATTTCACCCATCATAAAAATGTTGAGCTAAATGGACCTTGGTCCATGCAGTTAATAAATAGTGTATACAGAAGAAATGGGGGCACCCAAGTGTTAGTTCATGGCTTTTAAAAGTCATACAAATGTGTAATTAC
>OMLP01030659.1:3336-18353 GCA_900302685.1 Spondyliosoma cantharus
AATAAAATTAAAACAAAATAAATTGATCAAGTTATTACAATTTTACGCGCTAGCGCCAAAAGAGGAGTTAATGTGACTCAGCGTTCTACACGGATTAATTAGAGGGACGCATCCAAACACTGCCTCCCGGGTACGAGATGAGAATGAGAACGGCAGCAACGAGTTTTGAAGAGAGGAGCTACTAATGTCTTGTTGCAAGAGGCAAAGGTAAGCAGAACGATTTCATCTCGTAAAGTGATTTGTTGCACGTAACCGTGTTACTGTTGTTCCTCACTCCGATAAGAAAATCAAGTTAGTAAATGTCTTGTCTCGCTATGTTTAAATATCGAAGCAAACTCATCGAGGCAGAAGCAAATATCCGAACATCAGTATTCTAGCTAATTGTACACAATGTTGTGACGTTAATCACGTAACTTTATCAGTCTTGGCTGTTGCATTTCGATAAATAATACATTTATTGAGTAAAGTAATCAACAGTATCTGCCCGTGTAAAGTAGGGAGGGTCGGTTACGTGAAATGAGACGTATGCCTCTACGTTGTTTTTCTTCTTCTAGAAGTCAACATAAAACGAGGAAGGGACATTATTAGGGACACTCCAGAGGGTGAGAAGGAAGAAAACATACAGGGACAGAGAGAGGAACAGCCAGAGGGACAGCAAGTGGATCCATGTGGATCAAGTAATGCACCATCAGGTTTGTGATGTAGAAAAGGTGTTCTTGTACATGCCATTTGCAAAGCAGTGTCATTACAATTCATAGTACAGTGTGTCCATAAAATGGTACTTTCTGCCATAAATTCTTTTTTGCGTCATTGATATGTGATTCTTATGTTGTGCCCTATGTTTCCTGTGCATCTTTCCACAGATATCAGCAAGTCCAAGAACGATTAGTAGCAGTACAGCCCAAGTTGAACATATTCCCAACCACTTTGATGGGGACAGGAGACGGAGCGTAGGCCAAACTGATACGAGGGGGTCAGGGGTCCATGCCCACCTTTGCAGCATTGTCTTTAATTTCAAATTTTTGATGGCCCTACCTCATTGTTTCAATTGATGCACTCTTTATGTACACAATAAACATTTATACGATTTTAATGTAAAGCAAAATTAAAGTATTTAATGTTTAAATATAATTTCCTTATGTTTTTTAATGTGCCCCTCTGATTAAACACTGGCCCCACCTTGGCCCTCCCAGTAAAATTTGTCTAGAACCACCACTGTGTAATTGTGGTAACTGACCTGATTACCTCATACATATGCAGTACAATATGAATTAAAAGAAAACCTAGATTCGACACAGTAATGGTCATGTTGATTCATACGGTTAATAATACATTTGTTAAAAGTGCATTATGCTGTATGTATTTCTGAATCATTTAAAGTTCAACTCTGGTGTGGAGGAGCCTTAACACCACTGCGGAGAAGCTTTGGCATATTTACAGCACTTGCATGGCATGTCAGATACCCCAGGATCTGGATGTTCTGAGGGGTGAAGACGAAGGTCCTAGTTCAATGACTCTTGACTGATGTCCAGTCCCAATGGTCTGGTGATGATTTTTGAAGTTTACTCAGCCCAGAAGCTAGCAATTAATGGCAATGCAGTGGGTCAGATTTCAGACAACTATTAGAGGTTGAGGAAGTGGCAGGATAACAAGGCAGTTCTGATAGAGTCCAGTGTCCATAGAATAGAGCCTCAGGACAGTTGCAGGAGGAGGTCTGTGCCTTGTCACTGTGCCTAGACTGGCTGTTAAGACTGATATAACAAAAACCTGTGTGTATGCACATTATTTGACCTAACTTTCACAAACAGTTGTATTGAGATACAAGATACAAGATTTGTAGGGCCACAGTTTAACTGACACTCTGCTGATATATTGATATGTTTTATCCTGTGCTTATATTAATAATAATTAATTATGTTGTCTGTAAAGAGAAAGGAAATATGCTAGGACTTGTTATTCCAAGTTGAAAACTGCAAATGAGCCTTGTAATGTAAACTATTTTAATTGATTGAACTTTTTGAGAGTATAGCCCCTTGATATCTCATTTTCAAGAGGGTCCTATAGACACAAATACAGACAGAAACAGTCCAACATCGGGTCGGGGATGTCCTGATAGACAATGTTGGCATTATCAAAAATAGATATCTTCTCATTCAACAATATTTTTTTTTTTTTATCATAAAGCCAATGTTGGACTAAATAAAAAAAAAACTGTAAAGACAATTAGCTTTGTAGCATATTCGAGTTAGAAATGTAAATAACAGTGTCATCAGTGTAAAAATTAATTAAACAATTTGAACATATTTTAGGTAAGTCATCAGTAAAATAGGAAAGTGGTTCCAGGATGGAACCTTGTGGAACAACCTTTTCAGCAATTAAATTGTCAGACTGAGAACCTTGAAAGTCAACAATCATTTTCATATAAACAAACTTCAACCATATTGAACCATATCGAAAGTCTTTGAAAGATTAATAACAATTACAACTGCAAGTTAATAGGCTATGGCACAAAGCAAATTTGATTAACAAAACTTTCTATAATCACCAAAATTGTTCAAGTTGCTGTATGTATATATGGCTCAGCGGATTTGGTCATATTTTCAGAACACCTATTTCTAATTTAACCAAACTTCATGAATGTTTATTGTGACAAGGTCGTAGGTGTTCCACTCATTTCATCACAGAGAAATTAGATTGGTAGAAATCAATGGATCTCAAGACTGTCACAATATGCATCTTCTTTACAAGTACATGTAAGCTATTTACCATGACTGTGGGTATGATTTTTTTGCCATTCGAGGTAATAAAGTTTAAAGAACCAGCCGCATCAAATGAGTCGATGGGTTGGGAAGAGAAGTTAAGCGTGGGAGATAAGTTAAGGATCAGAAATAAATTCATTATCAATTCATTATGGATGTATTATGAGAAGGAGAATATAGTTTAATTGATTCCAAAAGTTTGTATTGTTATTCAAATTCTGAGGAAAGATATCTTTGTTATTCCTTACATGAAATTACATGAATTCCTCAAATGTCTGTAGTTTAAGAATATTTACACAAAGTATAACAGAGTGATCACAATTATCCAGTCTATTGAAGATGAGGGCCGGTAATCGAGTCTATTTGGTCCATTAATTAATTGAGTGAGGTTTACACTACTACATAACTGTAGATCATTGGAGAAAGAACGATCAAGCCAATTCCTAATGAAGTCATCCAAGATTTTCAATTCATTTTGCTTGTCAAGAGAATTTATATTTCATGAAATAAACTAAGTAGAGTCAATCAGAGCAGAGGGAGGCCTGTGATTATTGTCAGTGTTTGAATTAAAAATAATGTCAATATAAAGACGTTCTAAATTAACTGGCTCTACATTAGGAATGGCACATTCAGATACATGACTTGAAGCTACACATGTGGCAGCGTCACCTCCACTAGATGCCCGATCAGATGATGCCTAGATCAGTTCTGTACAGAACAAAATTGTCCATTTTAATTTCTTCATTACAGCTTTTACCATGTAGCCACTTTTCCAAAATGGTAATAATAATGGGTATGTTAAGAGTTGCTCTAAGAATATACATTTTTGAATCAAGTCTCCTAATATTGAGATGAATAATGTTTAAACCTTTAATTGATGCATACAGAATAGTAAAGGTCAGAAAACTGGGGTTGGAGAGTTAAGTTGAAGGGTATAAGCTAGAGCAGCAAGTACAACAGACAGACACAAACAGAAACACACCACACATTCACACAAAGTGAAAACTTGGAAAAAGAACTGGGTGGCAGGTAACAAGCAAATACCATGGTCTCGCACTGCTGCATTGTTTACATTTGGGAACAGGGATTGTGTGCTTATTTAAGTCAAATATATTATCCAGCAATCCATTAGAATACATTAAGCTGAACATGGACTTAGATATTCATAAGTCTTAGTACCAAAAGAAAGAAAGAGGGCCATTTCATTACAACAAGAGGCAAAAGTTAGCAAAAGTTCACTCTTCCAAGACATTTCATCATTACAGTCCTGACTGGAAATGCCACACAGACTGAGATGTCTAAGTATAAGACAGAGACAAAAGTTTGGCCTTTCCCCTTGGCAAGCGCTCCTATAAGCTTTTTGACTATTAAATTAAGCTTACCTTTGTAATTTGAACTTCTTTTTGTATTTTTTCAATTGAACTGTTTGTAATTGAAACAATTTTCTTTGCAAAACCTTAAAAAACTGGACTGTATAATGTTTGCTCCAACCAGAATTTCTGACCTGGCCCCTCTTTGAGGTTGTCTGTCCGGTCTCCTCTGGAAAGGAGCTCCTTGACTCCCTGTGATAGGTTGATCTATAAGTTTTATTTTTAATTGGGTTAAATAACTTAATCCGTCTTATTAATTAATTATTAGGGTTTTTCAGAGAACTTGAAGCTGCACCATTAAAAAAAACAGAAAACTCTTACAGTCCCCAATATGAAGTTCCTCTAGAATGATCCTGGGAGTACAGTAAATCCCACCACGACCTTCATTGCATACACTTCATTGTTACCTAGGCTGTTACAAGTACTAACATAAAAAGGTCCTGAAATAAGTGTTAGAATGACAGCAGGTGATTAAAGAAGCCAGGGTGCTTTTCTCTCTTAATCAAGTCATTGTTTGACTTGCATTCAATATTGAAAGAAACAAACAAACACATTATTATACAATTATTACAATTATAACATGGATCACTCCTAGTTAGAAAAGAGTTGGTAACTTAAAATGTTCCGATTGGGTTTCTAGCCTAGATATTGCTGTTGCTAGCTTCTCATAACACTGCAAAGCTACTTTACAAATGGTGGAAGTCTGATGTGTGGCCCGCCTGGTCTGAAACACTTGCTAACTACAAAAAGAGAAGCCATTTTGGAATGTCTTGAAAGTGTGTCTATCTCGTTTTTCATCTGTCTTCTGTGTGCAAGTGATCGTTTAGTTGGTAAGAATGACTTGTTTTGACTCTGTTTGTTCTGATCAATATCGCATTTCTCTAACCTTTGTTTTTGTTGTCTGTTCCCACAAGCTGTCACTCTCAACACTCTCTATAGCTTCCTCCTCCTCCCCCCCTCCTCTTCTCTCTCCTCCTCCTCTTTCTCCTCCTCCCCTCTTTCATTCAGGCTCCCTTCTGATGGACCACGGGCCCCCTGGGACCATCTACCGTTTCCGGGCTCCTGCTGCCTTGAAATACTGACCGATCTAGATTGTCACACCCTGGGCTCCGCTTGGATCATTGCTCTCCTCTGTTTCACTATCTCCTCATATCTATATTTCTGTAAATCTTGATGCCTCTCTCTGTCTATTACTAATTATCCTGTGTGGCCTGCCCTCTTCCAGGTCACCAGGGTGGACAGGAGGTCGTGTGCCTCGTCCTGCTCAGTCGTCTCCTGGATCCACTCACTTTACATATAATTTGTATCAGACTCTCTGTTGTAATGTAATGTAACTTGTAAACTGTGATTTATTGTTCTTTTCTGTACATGCGGCATCTATTGCATGTCTGTCCGTCCTGGAAGAGGGATCCCTCCTCTGTGGCTTTTCCTGAGGTTTCTTCCATCGTTTTTTTTTTTACCCTGTTAAAAGGGTCTTTTTTTTCCATCAACATGGCAAGTTTTTCCTCACTCGAGTCAAGGGTCTAAAGACAGAGGATGTCGTTCACTGTACAGATTGTATAGCCCACTGAGGCAATGTGATTGCGATTTTGGGCTATATAAATAAAATTGATTTGATTTGTTTTGATTTGACTTCTGCCTGTAATCTCGTAATCTTACCAACAATACCAATCATTTGTAAATCTGCCAGCCCAAAATGTAATCTCACCACGTTACTAATGTTTAAGATGGCTATTCTGACTTTCTTCTGATGTTATCTGTGGGGGAATGTCATTAGGTAAGGCTTGTTCGCAAAAAAATAATAATTTAGAAAGCAACTGGAGGCAAGATAGTGCAATCAATTCTTCAGGTCAATATAAGTCTTTTTGTGGCAAGTGACCCAGGTAAGTGTGGCAAGTGACTTCAAATTTATCGTGTTTATGCATAGGTTAACTTACTGAATGGACATGAATGTATTAGTTATTATACCTGTCTTTTCTACTTGTGACTTTATGGCTTCTTGGACATAGGTCAATTAGCCTTAGTGTTGAGCTCATTTGCATATTTAAAATAGATTTTTCCGAGAAACTTGTAAAACAAAAATGTTACTTTTTTTACACCTTACACCTTTCATTGTGTCAGGTTTATTGTGGTAGGAGTAAAGCAAAAAATTAAGCCTATGCGGGTATATTTTGGGTAGCCTATATTTCATTAGTGTATAGCTCATTTGCATATTCAAATTAATTTTCAGAGAAACTTGTTCATGGATACTTTCATTGTATAAAGTTTTATTTTGATAGGAGTAAAGGAAGAAAATAGCCCCATTGGGGTGTACTGTTGTCTGGCCTTACTGGCACACATCTTGGATTGATGAGAATTAAACATATTTCCTCAACTAGGATTTCTTTTAGTATGTTGTTCTGGACACCTCATAGAAATGAACTATACTGAAAAGAAATATTTTACAATTAGTTCTATTTTTGGCTCCAAAATGAGTTACTTTGCCTGGACTATCTGTGACGTAGCCTAATATTCACTGATTGGCTGAGTCACGTGGTTCTCTGACCTCACTAGGCCGCATAACAACACCATTTTGGATGTCAGCGGAAGTCTTGCCTGATAAAGGGTCTTTCTTCCCAGCTACCGCTGCTGTTTCTCCTCGTCTAAGGAATTAAATCCTCATCATGGTGTTAATTTATTTCCTGTGTCCAGCTTAAGTATCTGATCATCATGCGACTCTTGGCAGACTTTGCACATTGGTGTGATGAAGAAGCCTATAAAAATGTGTGTGTGTTTGTGGGACCTGTTCAGGGTGATGATGGAGGTACGTGCACGCGCGCTCCGGTCAAAGCCTTTTCTAACATGGAAGTTACTGCGTTCTGATGAAAAATATTCATAAAATGTATTATTTGTCATCAAAATGAGGTGGCCTGCTATCTGTAATGTCCTTCAATCTGCTCTTTTCATCAGGAGAGTCACAACCTGACACACAAACAGAACTCACCACACCACAGAACAGTTTCACCACAAAATGTAGATGGTTAATTGATTAAGTGGTGTCTCAATTGTAATTCAAATTTTTGTTTTATTTACACCAACTGTAAATGTAGAAATGACTTAGACTTAGACTTAGACATGACTTTATTAATCCCTTTGGGAGGTTCCCTTGGGGAAATTGAAGTTCCACATCACACACAGCACTGTTAAATATACATAAATAATAAAAAATAAAATAACACTGCAAGAATAGAAGGAAAAATATATATGCAATATACACATGTGTGTCTATATATTATATATAAACTGTACACAGTATTTACATATTAGTACCGCAGAGTACCATCTTATTAAAATATTTGTATTTTCACATGAAAGGTAATGAAATATGGGTTTTCTAGTTGTCAATTTGGACTTATTTATTTTGACCAATTACTTAATTATTTTTGGGGGGGAATTTTTTTTTTCCTGTATTTTTGATGTCATGATGCCAGCTTCTTGTTTTCGGAAGGTTGCTGGTTCGATTTATCTGGTCTGCATGTCGAAGTGTCCTTGGTCAACATACTGAACCCCAAAACTGCTCCTCATGTGCTGGTCAGCACATGCAGAGTTCTAACTATTTTGACCCACATTCCTCTGCACAGCATAACTACTACATGGTGTGTCATGCATATATAAACATAGCTGAGAGAGCACAAACATTTGACAGCTCGCTGTCAGATAACAGCTCATTTGACATTACATTACTTTTTACAACAAAAAAGTAATCAGAGTACTCTAACAGATTACTTTGTGTCAAATTACCCCCAGCACTGACCTTAACCATGTGGGGACCTTTCCTAAAATACTTCTGGAACCATCAGTTGAGCTAAAGACTTATCCAGTCCTCTCCTTAGTGTTGATGACCTTCCCTCTGATCTCAGTCAGTAACACTCCCTGTGTAAGTTTATACATTTTCTGAACAACTCTTTGTTTTTTTTGTCTGTTTATTTACTTACTTTCTAATCTCTCCTTCTAAATTGTAAAACCAGACTTCCAGCACCTTGCTGAATTGGTCCAGGATGAAGCTCCGTGCAATACTAAATCCTGGCTTGAAGATGGGGTGGGTGTGTTTGGGGGGTGAAAATTGTATAGATGTGTATGTGTTTAACTGCTCTCCGTATGAAATTGAGATATAATTCTGGCAATGTTCACAAAAAACTGAGAAAGTGAGAAAGAAAAATTAAGTTGTAGGCTCCCATGAGAGTGCAGACAGTGGAACAGTCAAAAAGATTGATGTATGATTGTTTATACACCCTACTTTCTTTGATCAAAACATTATGTTTTTGTTTCAAAGACATTAGCACCGGATCTGGACTCACCGTCATTTTGCCAGTCGTGGTCCTCTGAGTTGCAGCAGTAAAGGGACAGGCAGAGGCTGAGAGTAGCTCTGCACTATAAAATATTTCCTCTAGGTGTCTCTGTAGACCAAATATCTTTGTAGCTTCTCTTTATTGTCTCTTCCTCGGACATAAATTGAATTTATGCTGCTCCCTTTTCTGAGAAGCACATGATCATCCTGTGATGTTTTGCCTCCTTCTTGTTTTATGTCTCTTGGACATCGGAGCTGTTGTCAGCATTACTGCTAAGTCCAGACTGAATTTTGCTGAGGCAGTGGAGCGAAATGTATCCAGTGGGTTGGTTCCTTGCAGTTTTCCTGGCAGTGGGCACCTTTCAGCTTTGTTGTGCTGGCCCTCTCCATGCCCAGTGCAAAGTAGAATGGTATGCTTTATTTTTTCATTTGTTATTATTATTATTTACTGTTTGTTTTTGTTGATCATTATACATAAAGGTGTCATATTTGGTTCAGAGTCTCATTTTTTTTCATATACTAAAAATTGCATTATTCTGCAGAAAATGACTATCCACGAAACCTTTTTTTATTACGTTAGTCATAGTTGTGTATTTGATTGAAAGTCCAAATTACCTGCTAAAATGTTTTCTTTTATTAAATGTACTAACAGATATTGAATTAAGTTACTATTCAAGCATAAATTTCCTCTTAATATTGTACGTCGCAGGCTTACGTTCTAGTGATCTTCAGCAAACATTATCGTATGTATGATTCCATCAGTGTAGGTGAGGGTTTTTTGTGATCACTGTTTGACTTTGCCTGTGCAGTTTTACTATATTTGGCTCATTACATTGTTTCATAATGCTTGTGGTTGAGGCATCAATAATATAGACAACTTAGGTCTTAGTTCTCTTTACTTTTATAATTTTACTAGATTTTGAGAGAACTCACTGTGAATTGACTGAATCATGTTGCTTGTTTTCAATAACATCCGGGTAGAAAACTCCACACCTTATTTTCATTCTATTTTAAAGTGTATAAAACCAATTAATCCAAATACATTTTTTATGCTTTCATATCTCATTAATAACAACACTGATTGGAGATTGTCTTTGCCTGTTGGGCCAAAGACTAAAGAAAATTATAGCTTGAGTTTTACCAAACTAGAAGTTCATATAAAGTAGTTATCAAAGAGGCTAGCAAAGCAATATAGTTCATGAAATAAGCACAGAAGAAATATCAGATTACGACTAAATATCAGGTTGGACCAACATTTACACATTACAGGTATGGGTGAAAATGACAGCAGAAGTAAACATAATTCCAATTTCCACAATGCAAATCAATGGCTCGTTTTCTGGTGATTTTGATTCGATTGACAAAATAGCAGAAATGCAAGGACAAGAAGAGAAAAATTAACAAGAGTACAATAAGAGTAAAGGCCTAAAGAGGTCATCTAGACTAACACTCACATTTACTGAATACTGTTATTCAAACATCTCCATGCCTAATTCATGAGTGCACTGTATTCAAAGCAAACAAACAAGTAAACCTCATCACCAACACTGAGAAAAAAAGTTTGGAAAGAACATGTGATATGATCATCTGATTAGACATCATGAGTTTAGCTGATCAGTCTAATCAGAGAGCTGGCCACTGTGTCTACTGCGAATGGAAACTTCTGAGGTCAAGCAGGCCCCAAACCTGGACTGGACTGAGACAGTAATCCTGGCAAAAGTGGGACCATGTGAGCATTGGTGTCACTTTTACACAGTTTTTAATTGGTTAAGGCCCTGTTGAAATGATCTCTTTAGATCACCGGCCTTAAGAGAAGCAAGAGAAAAATGGGCTAAACTCTGTGGAAGGATTAAATAACTGTCCACATTTTCTTGAATTCTGATCTTTATTATATTCTTAAATGAGATACAAAACATTGAAAAAAAAATTGTTTTACAGAAAAACCTAAGTAATGTTGACAGTAAAATATTGCTGTGTTATAAGCAGCAACAGTCAGCCTTCTAAAATGTTTAATTATAGACAATGGAAAACTTTCATGTAGTCAAAGAAATACAGAGCACTCACACCTTATTTCCACTAGATGCCACCACTGCATTTACAATGCCCACTTGACTTGTTTCAAGATGTGCTTACATGGGCTCTAATCACATGCAGTGACTGTGCTTGTTTTTCCCTTGCAGGTACGTTGAGATACCATGTCAAGTAGTTTATGAATCCCTGGTCTCACAGATTAAGATGTGGCGAACCATGGCTGGCTGCACCATGGGAGGACAGAGGTGCCTGTATAAGGTTTGTGTGTGCGCCCCTTGTACTTCTGTCTGAGACTTTATTCCAGTTGACTGAAGCACAGCTGACTACTGACTACTGTGATGCCCGAGTCGCAAGGACTTTCATGTTACTTTCCTGCTAGTGTTGTCACCATACTGAAATCTTTACCTTTGAATCAATACCTTAAAAAAGTCAATATTCAATTCGATTTTCAATGGAGCCAATCCCAGCTGCCACACTAAATGTAAAACTTATTTTGATACCTTTTATTTCTCTTTACATCAGGCCTTTAAAAATAATGTGCAGGGTTTCTGCCAGAAAGCCCTACCAAATGAGCGTTGGGTGTTGTGAACCTAGGTCTAAGTTTGTGCTAACTCTGTGGCCAACTCCCTTCACTTTAGTAAGTTTAAATTTAGATATGTTTGGGTTTAGTCTAGTGGAGATTTGCATTACAAACTGTACACATACTGCACTGCTACATACAGAGCTATAACTTTACTGCAACCATCACACACATGCTCTTTTTCTCTCTCTCTCCACCGCACACTTGCTTAAGCACACAGCCTGTTCACTGTGAGTTTATTATTTATAGAATTGTATCACACATTATTATTGTTTAAATATATTATTTTGTTTAAAGCTATGCAAGGGAGCGAAGCTGGTACTGGTATATTAATACCGTAGAGAATTAGTATTCAAACTGTTTTAATTACTCTGAATCGGTGTATATTTTATCATTTATATTTTTGACAACACTACTCCCTTTCCATAACCTAGGTTGACTCATTAAGGGTTTATGCATATTGTGACAGTGCACGAAGAATACTATAAAAGTGGTGGGTGGGGGCGAATGAATGCCTAAAAAGGAATTAGAGTTTATTTGTCACCTAAAGGTAAACAAAAATCTAAGTCTACAAAGATAAATGTAATATAGAGAAAAAATGAATATGCTGCTGCCGAAGATAGAGAAATCTGCTATACCTCTGAAATGCTCCTATTTTTATACATTGGTGCTGAGGAGACATTTAAAAATGTAACATTAAGGTTTTACACAGCCTTGGTCACAAACAAGTATTTGGGTCACTCATTGATTCAATCTTTAAAATATACATATCCACGTCTTACTTGAGTAAATCATAATTCATCTTGAACTCATCATGTTATAGTTATAGGCTGTCTCTTACCTGAACATCCCGTATGTTCAGATGAGCAAACAGCCCTTACATCCGACTCACCATTTTCCCCTACTGAGAGAGTGCAGGGGGGAGCAGTTTCTCAGTCTCTTCAATCAGTTCCCCTTCTGTGGCTGACTGGGTGAATTGCACCAGCTGAGACCTTTGCCCCTCCCAACACTCTCTCTTGAATTTTGCTCTGTGTGCTCCCAATACCAGCATCTAGGGTGGAGGAATGGCAGGGTCTGGAGCTCTATTTCTTTGCCTTTGAGTGTTTTATGTCACTCTTTTAATGTTTTGTTTGAGATCATTGTTCTGTTGGAACACCCAACTGCATCCGATACCTAAACTTCTAGCTGATGATTTTAGGCTTTCCTGAAGGACTTGGAGATAATCCTCCTTCTTCATTATTCCATTTACAGTCTTTAGAGCAGCAGATCTACTGGCAGCAAAACAGCCCACAGCAAAATACTGCCACCACCATGCTTGACAGTATGGTGTACATGGGGTTAAGGGCCTTACCTTCTCACCTCTAAACATATTGCTGCGCATTGTGTCCAAACAACATTTGTTTTAATTTGACCAAGTTTTACTTTGTCCATGTGATCAGCAGCATACTTCATTCACGTTTTAAGCTGCCGTGACTGGAGCAAGGGCTTCTTTCTAGCAAGGCAGGCTCTTGTTGATGTAAAACACGTTTGACTGTGGCCACTGACACCTGTCTTCCAGCAGCTTCTAGCTAATTACGGACTTGCTTTTTCATGGTTTTTGGTTGACAATTGACTATCCTGACCAATCTTTTCTCAGCAGCATGTGATAGTTTGCATTTCTGTTTATTCTGTTACATTGTCTTTGTGAGTTTCCTGTTTTGTTCTTGTTTGTCCAAGCACTTTGTAAACTCTATTTTTAAAAGGTTCTATATGTATATATAAAATGTATTATCACTGTAATGTTTACATTTTCTTTCTGATCAGGGCAGTGACACAACTGTGCCATGCACTTTATAAGTATAAACAATTGTTTGCACAGTTGATCTTGGGACCTGTAACTGCTTTGGAATGATTTCAATTGACTTTCCTGACTTGTTCAAATTAATAATGTGCTCTTTCAGATCAGTGCTGAGCTCTTTAGACGTTCCCATTATAACGTTTGTGGCTGAGTCTAATGGTAGTCTATTCAAATGGGCCCAGAGAAGTCATTAGCCGTTATCAATAATAATCACTTAGAAGTTAAGAGGCCATGCTACAAAGCAAATTTGATTGACACAACTTTCGTTAATCACTGAAATTGATCGTTTTACTTGATGTAGGTATATTTTTGATCCAGCAGATTTGGTCACATTTTCAGAAGACCTATAATAAATTGGTTATTGAACCAAACTTCATAAACATTTTTGTGACAAAGTCGTATGTGTTCCACTTATTCCATCACAGCAACATGAGAGTTGTAGAAATAATTGGAGCTCAAGACACTTACAAGTGTATGTAAACTTTTGACCATTACTGTATGCCAGAAATACTCATGTCAGCATCAGGGTGGGGGGTTGGATTAAGTGCAGCAGACTAATAGACTATCTCTGAAGCAGGGACAGATTCCAAAACCCAGTATTAAATGGGCCTCGATTCTAAAGTAAATACCATAGCATTGATATGCTCCAACACTAATGCTTCTTTTTCTGTACTTTTTAACGTTTTGGTTCAATTTATTACCACCTTGTTGCAACCTCTTCTCTGCTCTGTTCCTCCACACACACACACACACACACACACACACACACACACACGCAAGCAAAATGCCAATACTTTATTAACCCCCCTGTTCAACAAGCATAAACATGTAACCATGCAGAAAACAATCTTCTCTGTTCTCAGTCTCTCATCCACTGTTGCCATCATTTACATGAGCACTGCATGCTAGCTTAAATAATAGCAGGTTGTCACATCGCATTATCTTAAACTTTGCTACTGGCAGATACGGACCAGCTGATCATCCCTCTACCAGCGTCACTGTTGAATCACATCAACAGTGTAAGGAAGATTTCTCTTCTTCATTTTCTATAAACTTCATCAGTATTTTGATGTCAAGAATTTTATCTGAAACACCTAAGTCAACACAGCGACTACAGTCCAATAGCTTTTACTTCACATGTCATGAAGTCACTGGAGAAGCTAGGCCCTAGGAGAAGAGGCAGGCAGCACATTGAGTCATGATTTTGTTTTGTTTTATACCTCAAGTGCATTTGATACCATATGACCTGTCCGGCTTAGCAATAAGCTACTGCACACACAGGAGGATGCTCCACTAGTAACCTGCATTACAACCATCTCACGGATTGGCCATAGTACGTGAGGCTGGAGAACACGCGTGTGGCATCATTGTCTGCAACACAGGGGCACTTCACCTCAGACTTCAGATACAGCTCATGTTGTGCCACCTGCAGAAATCTTTGAGTTGTATCAGAAGAGGACAGGAGGCTGAGTACAGGAGTGTAGTAGACAGTGTTGTGGAGTGATGTGGACAATACCACCTTGCAACTCAATGTCATAAAGACTAAGGAGTTGGTAGTGGACTATCTGAACAAACTGAACCCAGTCAGCAACAAGGGAACTGAGGTGGACATTGTGGATGGTAACAAGTACCTGGGCGTCCACAAAAACTAAATAGGTCTGGACTACAAACACTGATGCTTGTTTTTTTTTATCAGAAGACTCAGGTCTTCTGAGATCTGCAGAACCATCCTGCAGATGTAGCCATATCTGGACCCCCGAAGCTCCCCATCTGGCCTATTATTGAAATAAAAAAATATTCCGTATTCAACCAGGAGTATGAGCTACCTCTCTCAAAAGCTGTGCTTGCTGCCATAGCCTGAGGATGAAAAAAAAAAAAAGTGAAAAAAAATTTCACATCCTGGTTTCTCAGTAAAAATCTTAAACCTAACAAACTCCTCAGTCAAAACGGAAAAGAAAAAAAACATCACTTAAAATAGCACGGTAAATACTAGCCTTGCTATAGATCAGAAAACGGGTATAAATGATTTTTTTAGAAATTATAGGCCTTTCCCAGCTAGCAGGGAATGTTCCCACAACATTGGCTAACATTCCCTACAAGTTCTTATGTTTTT
>OMLP01030663.1:5052-20311 GCA_900302685.1 Spondyliosoma cantharus
GGAGGGGAAGAGAGCTGGAGAGAGAAAAACAGAAAGAGGTAGAAAAAAAAAGAAAAAATAGGGAGCGGGTGAGGGAAAGAGAGAGAGCACAAAATCTATCTCGCTCTATTTTGTGGTCTCAAAAACATGGCTGCAGCAAAAGAGGAAGAAGAGGAAAAAAGAATGATATTGTTGGTTTTCTCAAGTCGACCCTCCGCAACACACACACACACACACACACACACACAAGCATCAGTTATGAAAATGGCTCCATTCAGGTATATTTCAATGTGTCCACAGATGGGAAGCAAGACTTTTATTCTGATCAAATGCGAAGATGCTCAATAACACAGCTCATCTGACAAATATTGATTTTATCGCAGTATAATCGATACCAAGTGTTGCAGAGGCCCCTCCACGCTTGACAAAATCAAGTCAACGTCGCCCTCATCCCCTCCCCACTGCTATGGAGCCGATGAAGTAGCCTACATTGTGTGCTACAACTTGAGCCCCGATTTCCTTAGCCTATATTTGGCATATTGGCACCATTAAAACTATGCCGAATAAGCTATTGGCGGTCCCTGTTTGCAAAACACTCACGGACGCGCCGACAAACATCATTGAGTGACGCCGGCATAGAAGAAAACTTAAAAACGTGATGATTCTCAGGCAGGTTTTGGAGGGGTGAGGTGATTTTTTTTCTAGGACGACAGATGACAGATTTATGGATGCCTTCTTGTGATGGACATCAGAGATAATGATTTCCTCGCAAAGTGCCAGTAACACTTATTCTAAAAATACGTGTGTTATGTCTGTGTCGAAATATGAGAAGGAGGTGCGACCAGAAAGCAATGGCACGTTTTGTAAAATGTCTCGTTTAAAGGAGACCTATTGTGCTTCTGAGACTTTTTCCCTTCCCTTTGAGTGTGTTATACAGGTTCTTGTGCATGTAAAAGGTCTTGAAAGTTACAAAAGGTCAAAGTCAGCGCTAATTGGAGCTCCTCTCTCACACAGAAAACGCTGCTCATATGTGCCTGAAACACCTCGTCAGAAGTCCCACCTTTAATTCTGTGACTTCTTTACATCACACTCAACACCATGTCACACATTTGCATAATTTATGCCTATATTCACAGTAGAAGTGAAGCTATCTGGAAACTGATAACAAAACAGAGCCAGTCGGAGACGTGTTGTGCAGTGCTGGCTCAGGCCTGTGTGAGCCGACCAATCAGAGCAGGCTGGGTATTCAGGAGGGGGGAGGGTCTCAAAGAGACAGGAGCTAAAACAGAGCATTTCAGACAGAGGGGGAATACAGAGCTGCAGTACTGGACAGAATGAGGAAACCGATGCATCACTTAAGCATCTAAACCTATTCTAGTAGTAACCCAAACTAAACAATGAACATGAAAATAAGCATAACATGTCTCCTGTAAAATATAGTGAAACACTATAAATGCAAAACTGTTAAATCCTGATCCTATACAGTCATTTCAGCGAACTCGGTAGTTATTACCGTAGCAATCCCTCACCTCATTTTATTGTCCAATTGTCAAAAGAGATCAGTATTGGATCAAATTGGATCAGAGCTCGGGATCTGGGGGCAACCTGAGTTGAGATATTGGAACTGGAATCAGCAGAGAAAAGTTGGAGCAGTGCACAAAAAAATTCTTTTATAACAAGTTTACCATTTCAGAATCATTACGACCCCACTACATGAGTGGAAACATGAGTGGATGATTAGGTGCAATATGTGCCCACATTTGAAATTCAGGCTACGTTTATACACTTCAAAGGCACACAGATAGCATGAGAGTAGGAATGCATGACATTTTGTCATTTTAAGCCTTCATAGGGACACAGGAAGTGTGGGAGATCACTGAAGACTTCTCAGGGCCAGAAATATGTTTGGAATAGGAAGTCTGGATTATTTGCTTGAATGCGAGAACATCCATTATGATACTGTGTCAGCACTGCTATATTTCTCGCTAAAACCCTGATTAGAGCGTGTTGAGAAACTTTAGCTTTTGTCAGATATTCTGAAATGACAGAGGGCACAAAAGCAGCAAAGCCTGTAGCTGCCTACCCTCCTCCACAAGTGACCAGTGAAAGGTGAATGGGTCCTGACACACTGCACTGACCCTCAAAGACAAAAGACAAAAGTTGACATGCCAAAAATCACTTCTTTTGTTCAAAGTTGTACTCGGAACAAAGAGCAAATCGTGGAAAGAAGAGCAGTTAGTCATCAGGGAGTAAAAACTACACAGTTCAACATGCCGAGGTCTAAATCTGCAGCTCTTTTCGAGCAGTGTTGCGATTAATGTTTGAGCTGCAGTTTCAAAGAGAGTATGCTTCAAACCAAGTGCCGGTTGCCTCATCCAAGTTTTAGTTTTTTTGATGGTAGAATCGGAGCTGCTTTTCTGAAAGTGACTATCTTTTAGGGTTGTTCCAGTCTGGTGGGGTAGTCGCCCCGAGACATGCTGTGAAGAGCCATGAGCAGGCGAGCAGTGCCAACGTTCTCACTCCCAACTCGTCAAACACTGCAGCTCGGTCCGAGGCCTTAAGAGTCCGACTTTGACGCTCTACCTACCCCTCTAGCATCAGTTTTGCATGCAAGGGCTCTGCGGTCAAGTTAGCAATAACACATAATATGCAACGTCTGGTTAGACTTCCCAATAAAGCCTGCTAACAAACAGCTGACACATGAGTTAAGTCTTTTAAACGATTATTCATCATTAATCATAAACGAAGCGGTTGCGGTTTGGTTGAGGCGGCAAAACTACTTAGTTAGGTTTAGGAAGCGATTATACGTTGGGTTAGAATAACTATGTTGTCTCGAAACTTACGTAACATAAGTGAAATGACTGACACAACTCATGTCACATAAGGTGATCGACGCAAGTATTTCTTTCACACAACGTCACTTACGTAACTTAAGTTAAATCATTTACATACGTTAACTTACTTCTGCAACACGACTTGCAAACCAATCACTATTGACTCCTGGTCACAAATGGGATTGCAACAAAACAGATCCACTGAGAACGATGTTGTGACTTTTTAAATGCCCCCCTCTCTCCTCGCTTGTACGTGATATCACATTCTTGAGCCAATCTGGTTAGTGCTCCGAGCGGCTCAACAAATTTTCTTCTTATCCCTTCGCAGTGGTCCAGGCTGTCAGCTGTGGACAGGCAGTCTTTGAGGGACGATACACGGCTGGAGTGTGACCATAAACAGCAGCAACTTCTGAACAGTGCAGGTTTCTCAAAGTTGTACAGATGCCATTTAACACAAAGATGGATGGGACTGCTGGTTTGTTATAACACCACTGCAATCATTCTACGTGCGCTGCAGTTTTGATTGATTTCGCAGCTTATTGGTTTTGAGTGTTTGCCACGGTGCCATTTAGTTCTACATTAAACGCTTTTGAATATTTTAACACATCAAAAAAAAAAAAAAACCCTCTTCACAATTTCAGTTTAAGGATATTCTGTGTCAGCTCTCTGCAAGCGACAACCAACTACAGCAAAGTAGTCACAATGCACTTTATACTGTGATCTAACGTTACGTCCAGCTAAAGCAACACAGTGGAACTTGTTACTTCGCCCTTGTGTTTACATTTGAAAGGTCACATCAGTTCATTTTACACAAACACACACACACACGAAATCGAAAGTATGGTAGGTATGACATTGTGTAGTCATAGTCATCATGATGCAGGTTAATCGAGGTGACTGATTTACGGATTGTTTTGGTTGGGGTGGTTTGACTTTATTTGCATTTAAGTTTTTACATTTTGTTTTTATTAGCAGTTAGCAACAAAAGACTAACCGTCACGCACAATACCATCCGCTGTGCGCGCTACACAATACAGAGTCGGAGCGTCGCTGCATTCTACAACGTCACCCAACTACATTGTTTCCGGAATAACTGAAATGTTTGTTTGCCTTTCAGCTCATGGACATTTTACCTGCGGCCATCGTCTCACGAGTGCCTGATGTGCAACTCTCAACAGAGATGAGAAGGAGGCTAGATTTACTAGGCGAACATGGCATTTTACTAGCACCAGATAATTGGTCAATCCTCTTTGAAACCTATCTTTGAAAGGGTTGCATTATTATGCAAAATTAGTTATTGTGGCAATCAAAAAGTTGTAAACTTTGACACAGTCACATTATACTAGAATTCATAAACAACTGAACCCTACAAATTACGGCTGAACAATGAATTCAAATAGTCCCAAAACCGCAACACGGCCAAGTGAAATATCCGAATGGCATGAACTGAATTTTTTTTTTTTTTAAATAATTAGGATCAACTATGTCACAACATACCTATATGAAAGAAGGACTGTGGTGCTAGAAAGATGGCTCGGACCACAAGTCATATTCTCCAGCCAAAATAAAAAGGCAAAATCTTTGTGAAGAACGACAACAAATGCAAATGCTTCGATACGGGACGCTCACTGGATGGTTCGATGAGCATGGAAGTGATGTGCCGAAGCCTTCACAGCCACCAGATCCCAACCTACTTAAACACTTATCTGAGATCTTGGTCTGGAGTGTAAGATAGCGCTCTCCACCACCGTCATCAGAACACCACTTGAAGAGTGAGGAATGAAGTTGTTCTGGAAGCTCGTGTTGACACCCCACGTCGTATTTTTCTTTACATTTGTCGCTCATCCTGTTCCCCCCCCGTCTCCCACCGTCGCCGTCCTAGTGACCGCTCCAAAGACACTAAACGTAGATTTCTTTTAAGGCTACGGTACCATGCGTCATTCTCAACACCAGAAAACATTTGACCCCACAGACAATGCGATCCATACAAACAATAAAAATCACAGTGTGCTGGATCTCACACTACTCAGAACTCACATGCAGCAAACATCGACAGCACAAAGAGGCATTTCACACAGCAATATTGAGCACAGAGGTCGAGCACCACTGCCCACGGGTCGAACTGTATTGAGCTGTATTAGAAACACATAAACCTCTCGCTCTTCCCTTCCCTTAAATTATTCTGGATTAAAAAAAAAATAAATAAAAAAATACACAAAATCTGAAGTATCAGGCAACAGAGCAGAGAGTCTGAAGTGCTCGTTTAGCTGTGCCATTCTTTCATGTACTTTCCTTTTGTTACGTAGGGAGAATAAAGGAAAAACAATTACGCTTCCTTGAATTACACTGCCATCTAGGAATGTGCCATCAAAGCTTACAGCAGGTGTAAATTGAAGAAATTGAAGGAAGACCACCTGTGGCAAATATACGGCCTAATATTTATAAAGAACCGTCCTTCGGGAATAAAGTCCCACATTCCCAAACACGTGGGCCGTGTTAGCTCTTCCTGGTAACATCGGATCTTTTGCTCTCCTTGAATGTGAGTGAAGAAAACCCGACGTGCGAGCTGCACATTCACAAACGGTCCCACGGCACAGTTTCCCTCTTTTTTTCTTTCATGTAGATATGAAAAGGCTCCAGGATGACGAGTCTGGTTTTGTTTAATGTTTACGAGGACATCAATCCGAACCAACATGACAGCGTTAAAAAACGTCAGTCCCAGATTTCATTTTATCCCTACCATGTTTCACCCCTGCGCTACAAAATTCACTTACGATATCATAATAAAATGTGGAGGCATGAAGCCATCAAACAGGATCACTGTGAGCGGAGTTATGAGAACAGACATGATTTTAAGTCTCAATAAACGTCGGCCACGCTGCTCTGTTAAATGCTGCTGTGGGCCGAACCATTTTGCACCAGCGCTTTGTAACACTTAAAAAAAAAAAACTACATCACTCTTTTTTCTCCTCCTCCTCCTTTCTCCCATCACTCTTTCCTCACGTTTCCATGGATACATCCCCTCCCCTTTTTTCCTCCCTCTCTCCGTCTCTCTCTTCCCCCCTTTTTTTTTCCCTCCATCACTTCCTCCTTATCGTTTCTCCTCCACCATCATCCCGACCAAAACCAATTTCTCTCTCTCACATCTGGTTTAATGCGCGTGTGGTACGATGAGGAGAAATAAATGCTGGAAATTTTAAAACAACAGATTGATGTTCCGCTGCTGTATTATTGATCCCTGAGGGGAGATTCTCTTTACCCTTTAGCTTCGCAACAGCGCCCCCAGAGACCGGATTGAGATTTAGTTCATTGCTCAAGGGCACTCCAGCAGGTCACACGTTTTGCTGAAATAGCAGATTTGAAACCCTGCTGACCATTTCAGTCCTCTTTATGAAAAACTGAACGGCGCCATCGCGTATTCATGTCTTTTTCTCGTATAGTTGGTTGAATGCAGGGGAAGATCTGTTTAAAGCTATGTGAAGGAAGCAAGCGATGCCTGGCAGCGGATCAGACGGCTGACACGGGGCCTCGGAATACACAGCAGACAACCACCTACCGGGTCTGTGTAGTAGGAAATGTAACAGAGAGGATGTAAATATGTTTAGATATGGAAAAAAAAATAAGACTACAACACATGAAGCTCGAAGATCTCCGCTATTCACTCCTGAATGACACAGCTCACACTTTCACCACCGCATCCTCCAAGAATCTAGTGCATTACTTTATGTTTGCCGAGTCTTTTGAGACGATTGCTGATCCAGTCTGGACTGTGCACTGAAATACACAATCCTACGGAAATGTATCACAGGACACAGACTACTATAGTCCCATTACACAAGTTTAACTTGATTTAAGAGCTAATTTCCCAGATAAGCAATTCAATCTAAGGGGCAAATGATACGAGAACTACTATTTTCTATAGAGCAGTGGTTCTCAAAGTGGTGTCTATGATGGAGGTGGCTCCCCAGCAAAATGAAAAATACATTTGAACAATAATTACATCCATAAGAAACACAATGACAGACTGTATGAACATGAGTATCATACACTTTCTGAAAAAAAATCTAAAATCAGATGGGGGTCTGTGTTTCAGAGGTCACTATATCTTTTAAGCATTGGGATAGCAACGAGCAAACCACAAGCTCCTTTCTCATCTCTAAACAGCTGGCCAATCACAGCACGAAGCGGTTTGAGATGAAGCACACTGTTAGTAAATGTTGCTGTACTCCCACAGAGTTTATAATAGTGAGATCTAATCTACATCAGCCGCAGTTAGAGGCGATGCTACACCTTGCAGCATCTTTTGGATTAAATCTCTCTGTTTAAACGTGAACCCATTTGCATCGCATTGCTTTCTCGTGCTGTGAGCTCCTCCGTCACACGTACAGCCGATTCTCAGCATCTTGCAAGACTGACAGTGTGCCTGAGCAAACCCTGCAGCACCGTCAGAGGACTGTACGCACTACGGCAAGTTGCGAGGACATTACAGGGATGAATAGGTTTGTTCTTGTGGCTTGTGGGCATGTGTCAATATTATCAACAAAAGTTAATTATTCTAAGAAACTGAAAATAGCCTATGACAATACCCATACTGGAAGCAGTGCGTAAGATTTCCAGTGTACAATAACAGAAAATATCACATTCACAGTATACAGTATTAACACAATTTAATCAGCATTACCAGTTAGAATTACCCCGTAAAGGAAAGAAAACTAGTATAAAGGCTAGATTCCACCGAATACGTCCGTCTGACTCCACTCCGTCACAGCAGTGGAGCTCATAGGTTTCAGACCTAGTCTATGCGTTTACTCTTCGGTCACGCAACTCCAGCTGCACCACGCCAGACACAAAATGCAGCCGGTGGGGTTGCCGGATGACAAAAGACAGAGCAAAAACAGTGCAATCTTAAGAGTGATGCTGCAAACCTACTCGGTACATTCCTTATGTTTCACAAAACTTAATCTGCAAGGCCTCATACTCATTCAGACCTGCAGAAAAAAAAAAACATTTAACCAGAAACTTCTTGAACCAATTCTCCAACAGAACATTTCACAGGTTGTAAGTGTAATCCCGATATCAGGAGCTTTGGCTAAGCAACACAAGGTGTCACTCAAACCAACACTGTAAAATGGCTGCACGGTTCCCTGACTCCCTCCAGAATAACACCGTCCATCCACAGAGGTGTAGCGCAGCCTAACGCACGACGCTAAACTGCAAAACTATGGAGGCAACTGCCACAGCATCACTGGCCGGAGGACTGCACAGTCTCATGACTGACAGAGAGAGACACGGGAACAGTGTGAAGAGACAAGAGAGGGAACGAGAGAACGGGAAACAGAGACGATAAGAGAAGGAGACAAAACAGAGAGGCGCGCGCACGCACACACACACACACACACACACACACACACGCACAAACACACACACACACACACAGCTAAAATTACATTCAAGAGGGCATGAACTAGGCCACTGCTCTGCACTATGCTAGAAAGTGGTAGTTAGCCAGAGAAAAGAGGATTGCAGAGACCTGGAGGCTGACAGCTGACACTAAATGAGGTTACCTAAACACAACACTATTATTTTCAGCCCAGATGATTACTGTCTGATCACAACTCAATACAGAGGCTGATAATCAGGATGCGAGCAGAGAACGTCGAGGAGCTGAGAGTCGCCTGTATGCACGAGAGCAGCATCGTAAAACTTTGAACTACAAATAATTTCAGCTATTAAATAATTAACAGATTGTACGATATCACATTCTGTTAAACTGCAGCAGAATGAGTCGAACGCATTATTTATTTTTTCACAAAGAGAAATTGGCTGAATTCACAAAGACGCGCTGACAAACTGAGTCACCAGACAAGCTAGTAACAACTTCACACAGCGAAGACTGGCAAGGACAGCGTTTAGACAGACCAGCCGGAAAAGACCAAAACTAACCATGACTGGGGCCTGATAAGCGTTACATGTCTATTATAGTCATTCTGCATACACTACATGAAGCAGACTTTAGAGGATTTATTTAAAAAAAGACATTTGGCATTTTTTTGACTTCAGCTTCTTGCAATTTGGATATTGCACTTACAGTAACCAATTTGCGATAACGATTATCTATTGATTTATTGTGTAGCCCCAATGATTCAAACAGAGATTGAAGATAACTTCATTTTAAGCATGTAAATGACAGTCTACAGCCATGCCTGCACCTCTGTGAGGTAAATTTAAACATGTTCACAATGACAGCGTTAATATGCTAATGGAATAATGTAACCATGCTCAACATCTTGGTTTAGTGTGCTACAATTTGCAAATTAGCGTAAAACTCAAAGTAGCACTGATGCTGTTGAGAATCACAATAGTTTCGCCGATTCTGTAACAAAAAATACTGGACAAAATAAAAACTTGACCCGATGATGTTGCTCGATAAAAAGTTCAGGGATCACCAATTCCACTACAACTCATCTGAATATGTGTCCCAAAATTCATGGCAATTCATCCACTCTTTCATCCAGCAGTCCAAACATTTGCCTGGTAGTCTGGCTAGCTGCACAGCTAACTGAGCTAACACGCTAACAGTAGCTACAGTCTTGGATGTAACAGCATGCAGTTAGCAGCAGTTAGCAGTTACTCTGTTGGGAGTATGAATTCAAGGTGGCCAATTCTCACATATTGCACCTTTGACCTGCTGGCGGCACAAAAGAACAGAATCGAGGTCATTAAGATCCATCCTCTGGGCACCATGAACATCTGAACCACATTTCAAAGCAATCCATCCACCAAGCAGCTGTCATACTGAAACCAAAAATGTCAAGATTATAGTGGAGCGAGAGGAAAATCTAGAGGATCACCATTAGGTTTTGACTTCTCCGGACCATGACCGTCAAATATCACGGCAATCCATCCGACAAATGTTGAGATATGTCCGTCGGTAGACCAACAGGCCGTCGCTGTGGCCCCAAATCACTAGCATGTCTAAATAAATTATGCCTGACATTCGAGAGAGATGTTAGCAGGAGAATTTACAATCAGCCGTGTTATATCACCAAAAAAGTAAGGATAAATCTGCATCATATTTTGTGCATCATCTCTAAAATCCGACACTTTACGATCAAAATTCTTGCCTTCTGAACAGTTAACAGGACTGTTGCTTTGTATCACAGTCACATTCACTCACATCGGTCTGATACTATGTGGACAGTTCTGTTATTAGCTCAAACACACCAACGCTTCAAACCAAACAGTCAAACTGTTACACAATAGGAAAATAGCTAATAGATGATACTAATGAAGCCGTACAGAATAAGCTTTTAGCCCACTTAGAAAACACAATGCTCAGTTTTGGTGTTATGTATGAACAAGTCAACGTTACAGGCCTGAGTATTGTGCCTTTCAAAACAGGCCTACACATTAGGCTCATACAGCGCATACAAAACAAGCTGGCATTACACTGTGGAGGTCGTTCAGCATGGCTGTAACCACCAGGCCCTACACATTAGGCCTTTGTGCTTCGAGAAACATCAGCCTCTTTTTTTAAAACCCTGCCTGCAGCACAGCCGAGCGCTGCAATGTGCTGACACCATCATCAGCTATTCTAAACCTTTTACCACAGCTATATTCCCGCATCCTGATAAAGAAAGGAGGGAGGGAAAAGAATCAGAACGCCTAATTTTTTCCCCATTTATCTTCATCTGAGAGGGATGTGTCTTATTTTCAGGGTCTGGTAAGATGAGGTTCAGGGTTTTTTCTGTTTTTTTTATAGGAATGTTGTGGTCGTCCTGATGTTCTTTCTGGACCTCATTCAACACTCTCCCCCCGCAGCTGATGATCCATGGACGAATGGCTTATGATCCCCTGAGTAGCATACAGATTGTGTAGCAGCAGCAGCAGCAGCAGCAGCAGCGCAATAACACATTATTGATCCAAACTTGGGGAAATTCATTCATCACTGTACAAGACGAGCTGGCCGAGAAATAAAAAAAAACTAAAAAGAAACTATACGGTTAAAGTTGGAGCCGTAAATTCTGCAGACTATTGTTGAGAACTTGCCAGTGCATTTGTTGATCTTGACAATTTTTCAGGACCCCATTATTAAATCAAGTTGCGCGACCATAATGTCAAACATTATTCTATCATCATCGAGCAATCTTTCAACGCCGTAAACAACGTAGTCTGGTCCAAAATACCGCCGCACAATGCCTGTGTAATTTATCGCTCAGCACAAAACGTGAAAATCACAAGGCAGAGCAGATTAGACAGACCATTAACACAAGGTTAACACAGAAGACAACAAATATAGCAGCCAGCTGAGAGACAGCGAGTTTGCAAAGCAAATGAATATTTGGCGAGATGCCTTCAAGCTAAAACAGACTGGAGATGTTATCATCAAACACAGAGAGGCTCAAAACTGCATCCAGGGAGGCAGAGCCATCCAAATCTGACATGAGGCCACGACTGGTCATCCGCCGGGGGAGAGAACACCTCCTCCAGACAGGTGGAGGAAAACCAGACCAGGGCCACTTGACCGACACCGATGAAGACATGAAATGAAGGCCAAAATTGACTGCTCGAAGTGAAACAGGCTCTCCCGCTCTAACATAAGAAAAGGTGGTTGTAGACCTGTGATCCCCCCTGGGCGCAGAGATGATTAAGCCCGTTAAGTGTCATTTCGGGACGCACGTCTGCTCGAACTGACAGCAGAAATGGGTCACTTGCAAGGATGCAAACGGCCAGATCTGCATCAGAAACGATGCTGAGTCATCTGAGCATTCGCATCAAAATAACCATCAATCAGATGATCCACAGACCAAAAAGGGGGAGGATGTCTTTTTTAATTACTGCCAGCCACTGAAGTGCACCGACACTGAACTGCACCAGAGCACATCTATAGGCCGCCGGGCTGCCAACTGGTATGCACAGTATGCAGCTGCCTTGCTGCATGCAGTGCACCATCCACATTACGTGATTAGACGCTGCACGGCAGGTATGCGAGGGGGTCAGCCGTGTCGCTGCTCTGCGTGGCTTTGCATTTGAAGCCACGGGACAGCAGTGAGGGGAGCAGTCCGGAGTGAGACGCAAACCCAGACAGACATAGAAGGACCCCCTCACATCCCCCCCCCCACCACCACTGACAGCCAGTGTGAGTTGCGGTGCCCTCCTTAGTGCAGTGGAGAGGGTACCTGTGGCCTATCAATGATCTCTGACAGCCTGGTGAGAGTCAGTCAACTGGTGGAGGAGGAGGTGGTGGTGGTGGAGGTCTGTCTCTCTCTCCACAGGCTACAGGTTTATCTGCTGCAGTGCATCTTCCCGGTGCTTTGCGGTGTCAACCACCCCCCTTACACCACCACCACCACCACCATCAGAATGTGGACCCGCCGTGCACAAAGCTGAGCTCTACTGTTTTTTCACTTCAGGGCTGAGGACACGTTGCGCCTGCTCAAAAAACATAAGAACCATCGTTTCCCCTCGAAAAAAAACTTGCGCTGTATCTTTAAAAGAAAAGGCCCGTCAACTTAACGGCAAAAAACTTTGTTGAAGACAGGCCTCGGCGAGACATGTCGGCCTCCCCCCCCCACCACCACCTCCTCACCCCCGGTGCCTTGGCATGAGGAGGTGGGCTGTGTGCACGAGCAGTTTATGGATTAGTGATGGGGCAGGCAGACCCGGGCTAACGTGGCCTGCCGTAGCCCCCTTCTCCTTTATGCGTCTCTTTCCCCCTCCATTCTCTCCATCCCCCTCCTCCTCTCTCTCTCTCTCTCTCTCTCGACGCCATCTGTTTGTGGCATGAGAGAATGTGGAAGTAAAAAAAAAAAAAGAAAAGACGACATTTTGACTGTTAGTTGCTGACCTACATCGTCCATTTGGTTTTTTTTCTTCTCTCCCTCAGTGCAGGCGCGAGTCAAAAAATAATAAACCCACCCGCACGAGACGCGGCGGTGCCGACGCGTTAAGGAAGAAGAAGAGAAAAAAAAAAAAAAAGGCGGCGAACATCGCCACAACACAACCCCGCGTAAAAACCTCTTTTCTCGACCCGGTCAGGAGGAATTTAATAAGTTACGGTTGGAAACACTCCTCCGCCTTTTACGCCGGGGCCGGACAAGTCAACGCTCACCCGCCGAAAACACATCCTTCCTCCTGCGAAACCGACACCAAAAAAGGGAAGAGAAAGAGGAAGAAAATCACAACTCACCTGGTTCCAAAATCGGTTTATGGTGGCGACGTGATTGTGGTTAATTTGGATGTGGGAAAAAACAGTTAACAACGGTGGGTCCCCGTTGTGTTGTAGCAGGAAGGAGGGAAGGGAAGGCGAGAGGGGCTGACGTGAATGAATAAACAACTGAGCTCCTCCTCAACGCCACAAGTAAAAGGCGGAATGTGGCTGACTTAGTGCGAATTCAACCAGCCGACACCGAACATCGTCCGTCCGTCTGTCTGACTGTCTGTCTGTCTGCTACGAGTGTGTGTGTTTTTTTAACGAGCTTTCACACCGACTATTAAACATCAGCGACAATATGTTCATCCGCTTATTTGACGCTCTCCACCTTTTTTTTTGTTGTTGTTGTTGTTGTTGGTAAAACCCCATGTGACAATTTGACGATGATGCCTAATGTTGTTATTTAAAATGAGAAGTAACAGAAATATGTTCTAGTATGTTTTCTTTTCTTTCTTTCTTTTTTTTTTTTTTTTTTTTTTTTTACTGTAAAACACATGTTTTGTGAGGCGTGTACAAAATCCACCAGGTGGCACCAGATCTGCTCCCTGACAGAATGACTCAATTTGGGCATAAATCGCCGAACTCCATTATGATTTCGTCCGTTTTAAGGCAGAAATGCTTTGATTTGAATTACAATCACTTGTAGCAACAACAAACAAAAAAAAGTTCAGTAAACTAATAAAAAGTCATAAAAGCCCCACAAATCTATGGACATGCAAATACTTCTATTTTAAAGGCGCAGTATGTAGTTTTAAGGAAGAAAAAGATCTTCATTGGCAGATTTTTCTTCTGCCTGCATAAAACTGTGGTAAGCTGAATAAACAAACTTACCTTTACAACACACTTGTATTTCAGTTTCATACTTTGTTTATATGTGGTGGACCCTGCCACCTGTTTAGCTTTCAAACAGCATTCTGGGGAATGTATTTTCATCTGAGATCAGCTTGTTTATTCAGTTCTGAGACCCAGTTCCTCTTTAAAATGGAGCTCCCTGTGTTGTGCTGGAAGTCAGTCGTCAGTTTACATTTACAAGTGCGTTTGTCACGAGAAAGAAACCGCAACATATCACCGTCGATAGAGTAAAAAGAAAAAAAGTCGAGACAATTTTCAAGCCCTCATCAGAGAACTTTTATCGCTATTTATCAAGTAAGCAGCCTCTATTACTGAACGGATGTTAGCTTCTGTTGCTCTCTGACAAAGTCACATCCTTTTGGACTGTCACGGAAAATCCTTCACGATGAAATCCACAGTCCAGCAGCATTAAACAACTTAAACATATCGTCCAGAAGCTTGTGTAGGCGACTGAGAGAGAGAGACCGAGGACGGTCTAATTTTATCACGTTACGCTACAATCTGCTCGCATATGCACAGTAAAAGACTGATTAAAACATGTGCGCTGCTATAAACCACAGCATTCAAGTTCAAGTTTACGCATGACATTTCTTCAGGAGGGTCAAACAAACAACAGGCAGAACATGACGTTGAATGCAGGAGACTTATATGAGGGTTTACTTGTGGAGACCAGCTGTTTGTCCCCAAAATGTGATGCGAGTCTCTGTAACGTGTCTAAAGGAGCACATTTGTATCCCCACAATGTGATTAATAATCACACACACACACACACACACACACACACACAGACAAAGAAACTGTTATGATAGGAAGTAATTTGCATTACTTAATTAGCAATTAGAGAAAAGCGGTCATCTATATAAATTTTGACACAATATCAAGAAAAACATCTTCAAGGCCTACCCAAATAGCCGCTCCAGTCTCCTAAACTGATCCACTGATGATGATGTCTGATTAAACAGACCCTGATACAATTAATTAGGAGTAAACGTTATTAATATCCTCAACAGAAATGCACGATTCTGACACTAGAGGGCAGAAGCACTCCACTGAACTTGCGTGACGGAGCCTCAAACGTCTTTGTCAGTGTCCAAATGATTCATGTGTCACGTGATTGAGATTGCTCAGTCAATTAATTGATTTTAATGTGAGATTAAGTGGACCGGTGTTCCTGATACAGGGCGTCAGAGAACATCAGGGCAGGTCTGCCGTAGCAGGGTTCGACCTCTGGCGAAACAAAGACATACAAGGAAAGGATGCTCCGTTCATTTGCGGCTCGTAATCAGAAAATGGCTGTTTGTGTTGTACAAACGTGAAGATTAAAGATCTGGTATTTGTGTGTCAGTCCTGTTGTCCTGTGCTATCAGTGTGCACAGTGTGC
>OMLP01030663.1:24125-38917 GCA_900302685.1 Spondyliosoma cantharus
ATGTGGTTACATCACTCACCGGGTGAGATACATCGAATGATCCTCATGCATTGAAAAATATAAAACACGTCTGAGCTTTTGAGTCCAGCGAAAATGGGGGACGCTTAAAGGATTTAAATACCGTCTCTTTACGTTGCTGTGTTGCGACAAACGCTCTCCCTGATTTCAACGTTCCCTAATCCTGACAAATCATTTACCTGTTTGAAGTTTTTTTTAAAAGTTTGAAATAACACAGACGCGAGCTAAAAAAAAACTGTCAGTCGGAGACGTACAGACGCAGCACAGACAACAGATGCGTGACGGACAAGACGGTGCGACTGTTGCGTTCCTGGACAACTGGACCTCCGCTTCGCCACACACACTCTGACAAACACACAGTGCCTGATACTCCAAAAACATGTCCATGCACGAACGTTTGTGCTCACGCACACATTGATGACACATGTCGTACAGGCGTGTTTGCGCCAAAACTACACAAGTTTCCCACAATGTATCGTTCCTTGAGCGCCGCTGATTTAGCTCCAGCTTGCTTTTAACCGCTGAAGTAATTTGTTCAGTGACACAGGCTGAACAAGGAACAATCCAGTCACTGTTCGGACCCACAAGACTGTTTCTGTTCTGCCCCTAATGTGAAAAGTTCCCATTTCCGACAGCTTCCCTCAGTTTAGACGACCCTGACAAGCAGTAATTCCTTCATGTATGTAATGAATAACATATTTAAAGGTAAATCAAATTGATAATCCTCAGTCCTGTTTGATTTGGTGACAGTTTAAAAATGTGGTGAATCACTAGGTTTATCGTTAACCTTGGTGACTAACACATCGTGTTTCTTGTTTTTCTTGCTTTTCGCAATAAAAGCCACCCCCTGTTTCAGCCGTTGAAAAATGTATGTGTAATACAGCTCTGACACATTGCAAAGGGAGTAAACAGTACACAGTCATGTGGTTATTATCCTCCTTTCATTTGACGGCAATTTAAACATGACATCGGTGTGGCGGAGACAGTGATTATTGAATGTAAACACATGGAATGACTGCGGCAGAAAAGATGCCGAACATTAAATGTATCAAAAATTCATGAAAATCTTTCAGATTATACTTTTTAGCAATATTTGTTATTTCCCACCAAGTGTGTTGTTGTTCTCTGCTTCTTGGAGGACCAACAGTGTGCTGCACTGTGGCTAATGTAGCTTTTCCTTTTTGCATGTTGGAAATGTGTTCATGTCTGTGAAGGAAATCCTAATTACATGGTGTTTGAAAAGGCACTTAACCCACCAAGTTTCCTTTAGAACTGGACTTTTTTATCAGCCTGGAAACCGGAATACGGGATACTTCATTGTTCTTGTGACACTTTTTTCCTGTAATCTGTCATCGAATGGAAAAAAAACGATCTAGATATCTTTAAAAAGTTTTTTTAATGTATTTAATCTGATGTTTTATATCCGTACACATCCTCTAACATATCTCTGATTTATTTTTCTAATCAGAACAATCATTTGGACTAACCAGTCAGACTTCAGTTTGCAGGCCTGTACGACTTTGTACAGAGTTTGTGTGATTCCAGATAGTGGCGCCAAAATACAAGGCTGCTCTACTAAATGGCTTCAGGACAGAAGAAACATTATTTCATCAAAGATTTACAAAGGGGCAATATGTAAGAATTTCAGTCCTTGACCTTAGAAATATGTACAAAAACTGTCAACAGGATGTGAAGAAATACATTATGATATCTGTGTAATGCATTACAGAGATATCTACTGCAGTTAGCATGCTAACAAGCTAACCCTGGTCCGTCGCAGTCCAAGACTTCTGTGCTATTGGCGTAAAAAGACTCCACCAGTTCCCCAAGCTCTCAGTCTTATCCACTAGCTGCACGGCTAACTCAGCTAAGTAGCTAATAGCAGCAACAGTCTGCAGCAGTTAGCGGTTACACTGGTGATATGCTGCCACCCACGATATCCGGCCTGTAGAAGCGAATTTAGATCAGTTGAATAAAATGATGCAATGTGTGCATGTCTGTACTGAACTCATGAGTCAATACATGCCCTCCTAATCATTCTATATATATATTGTGGATCCTATTGTTGTCTCACATATTATAGATGTGTGAATGAAGACACAAGCAGCAGAACAAAGCAAATGTGGACAATGGTAGCCACCCAAAATGAAAACAGAGAGGAAAAAGTGTAGAAACAAAGAAACGTCCCCCGGTTCAGTACAGCGAGGCTGCCAGCTGCAGCAACTGAGACAATAGAGAGCAGAGGAGAATGCTATCCTGTGTGTTGTGTTTGTGTGTTTGTGTGTAGTGGAAGTGTGAGCTGATGATGTGTTTGCGTATAATAGCTTATTTGACGGCAGATATTTACAGCCAGGCATCGCACGCTCCTTAAGAAGAGCTTCACCGATTTAGCATTTAACGCTTTAAACGTCGTCAGACTCACGATGGACAGTTTCAGAATCAGGGAACTGTCTTTTTTTTAACCCACACATTCTTCTTCTTCTCTGCCACCTACGTTACCCATGATACAACTCGTCATTCGGGTGTGTTCTGCTGGTAGCCGCTAATGTAGCCTAAAGCTGCTAATAGCCTCTGGCAGACATGAGCAGCAGGCTACGGAGGCTTATACATCCCTTCTTTCCATCTCCACACCCTGAAATGTTATATTTATTTTTAAGTTTGTAGTCTATAATCCCTCCTGACGCTGAATTGAGTGACATCACTTGAGTAGTAGTAGTCCCCAAGACCTGGAAACAGACTAAGAGTGGGTCCACTTTTCCCTTCAAGAGAGTGAGAGAACAACAGCTGGGATTACAGTCAAAGTGGCAATATGACGCTTTATGTGGAGTGTTACATTTTTCTGAATGCAGCCAAAAACCAAAAAAGACCTCACATATTTATTGATCCTTGTCCAGTTGAGCGCTTGGGTGATGCTTCCACCTCCCCGAAAGCAGAGAGCAGCTTACATGTGCGCGAGCAATCTTGTTCTGCTGGGAGAAAAGATGTTCCAGTGAGGTTGTTGGTGTCTATCCGGCTCAGGTGAAAAAAGCTTTGATACAGACCTTGTGATTTAGTGGATGGGAGGATGTAAGCCGTGCACCTGTGAAAGGGGGTCTCTCCCTCCCTCCTTGAAAAAAGAGAAGTGTTTTGTAGCCCGAGGTGAACGGCCAGCACAGGTGCTGCCTCCGTTTGATGTCGACACTCTGACTGGGGGAAATCCACCCACCTGTATCCACCTGACTTACTGAGAACTTTCTTATGAAATCACCTGGGCTTTACTGTACCTTTTGACATCGAGAATGAGCATTTGGCAGGTAACAGTAGAGAGACGGAGATTGCTGCGATTTGAAAGTGAGATGAGATGTTAACCCGAGGCTCTCTTCAATGCAGGTGGCTTGAACTAAGCGTTGGCGAAGGTTCACGGATGTTTTTCTTTTCTATCACAAGGGGATTTTTTTTTTTATTATTCATCAATCAAAGAAATACTGACCATATCTTTTTTTCCCCACGAATTCTAATATTTACAATATTAATGAGGTAATAATACAAACTCTACAAAGGAAAATACGGCCCAGAACACTGTTTGAAGCTAGAAAGGTGGCAGGGCCCGCCACATATAAACAAAGTAAAAAAGATCTTTCTATTTGTTTAATGGAAAGGTGCCACGAAACAAGATGGGACAAAGATCTTGAGCTAGAATTCCTCTTAACCATAATCCTGCACATGTACCTTTCATGGGAGGTGGTGTTTTGCTTGGTTTGATGAAAACAGAAGACCAGTCCAAGAGCGTAGGATTCGTTTCAACATCGAAGGGGACATATTCGAAGCAAGGGGCTCTCTAGCAGGACATTTTGAGCAGCAAATGCTTCATTTTCTGCATTCTGGGGATTTCTGTCTAGATCAATTTGTGTATCTTCTGCATCAATTTATAGCTGAAATGTCTTTAAGTGAAAAAAATGAAAAATGTATCACGACTTTCTGCACACTGATACAGCTGGTGTCCTATTTTATGCTGCTGCCCCTCAAATTTCCTGAGTCCGCCACTGCTTTTTGTCTTTACCTTGGCAAGAAAACAGTTTGAACAGCATGGTTTGTGGCTTGCAGGAGATGTCTCTGCGGTGTATCTGCCAGAAATACACGAAAAATGAATGTAGTCGAAAATTTTTGGCGAATCTTTTACTCAAGCTTTCTCGTTAAGATCAAATAAATGATGATTGCTGGTCTGCTCTTACAAGAGCTGCTGGTCTGTTTGTAATTCTTATTGTTTCAGAAGTAGTAGGAAGGGACAAGCTGGTAAGAACTTGCAGCAGGCGAGTGAAGTGTCACAGAGGCCACATTTACCGCACAGCTAAAAATATGAGATGGGGCTCTGGACTGACTGAATGCAGCTGTACTTCATACTCAGGAGGTCTCAAGTTTCTCAAGGAATTTTGCACAACGCACAAACAATTGATGCAATCATTAAACTGTTGATAAAAACAAGGATGTTTGGGAAGCTGCTTTTTTTAATGATTATTTCGATTGCCTCCCTTGAGTTTTTATTTTGCTGTCCTTCCATTTCCGTTATTTTCCACTCTCTTATTTTTATTTTTTTTATCTTTTCAGTCGACCTGACATAAAAGTTTCGTGGAGCTAGCACTTCAAACCGCACAGAAAAAGAAAAGGGTTCACATCAGCAAAAGGCAAATCCATTATCAGTCATTAAAGCCGGACTCCGGTCACTGACTCATATGTCACAGAGACACATTCCTGTGTGATAGTTTCACTCGTGCCTTTATGTGTCAATTAATTCCCACCAGTCAAAGGTTACCCAGTATCTCGCGGGTCAAAAGATGAGCCCGGGATGATGCCTCAGCACGTCCTGTCAGCGGTGACTCACTTCAACTCTTAAAGACCGACTGTGTTCATTAAAGAGCAGCTGAATGTCTCTGTGGCCCTGTTGGTCACGTCTCCCTGACTTTACTGTGGGCGGTAACGGTTAATATTCCTCTCCTCTCTCAAAGGTGCATTAAGCCATTTGAAGCCTCCCGCTTCACACTAATGTTCAGTTTTGATGTTAAAATTTGTGAGGTCAGGCAGGCTTTAAATTTCAGTGGCGCTACAAGAAAAGTGTTATTGTTCTATGAAACTACAATTCACTGTAATTGTTATTCGGTGTGTTTCCATAAAAATGCTGTATGCTCTGTCCGGGCAAGCTGGATGGGATTATTGATATCAACAGGTTTCCACTGAGTCAGTCTTAGTTGACATGATGCAACAGGTGGACCCAGAACTGAATCGTTCATTCAGCGTTTCTCGCCGAGAGGCCTATAGGAGGAACAACACCTACAAACAGACTGATCTAAGATTGCTCACCTGGTCAAACAGCCGAAATGCATCGGGTGATTCATTTCTGTAAAACTGTGTATTCAGCTGTAAATCCTACCAGTTGTGTTTTCCCATGAATCCAATTCAGATCTGTCTGTTTTGTTTTCATCCACAGTTTTGGAGATTTGAACGATAGATTTATAAAAAAAAACACAAATGCTTTTTAAAGCTACACTTGTGAGTTTCTTGTTTGTTTCTTTGTTTGTTTTAAATCATAAAGTCAGACTAGAATACATATAATATGTATCTAAGACATTTGTTCATGCTGATGTTGTCGTATATCCACAATCAAAAGGCACATTGTTGAGTTTTTAAGCCGAAAACAAACATTTTGTTTTTATTCAAGAATTTAAATCTTAAAGCTGCACTGATCACGATTGTTTTTCTATTTTGCAATGGACCAAATGCCAATGTGTGATGTGAAAAGAGATTTTCATATTGCCAAATCAACGAAGAGATATCACACTAACACGGAGCTTATATTCAGCTCTTAAACCTCCTTGTTTTGGTTTTATGACCTGCAGCTTTACTGTTTTGGCCTCTCCTAGGTCAACTTTGAAAGCAGCGTATTACGACCCGTAAGTTAGTTTCTTCCTCGACACTTCTAGTGGCAGTAGAAACTATTACGGCAGCAAAGAAAGAAGTCAGGTGAAGTCAGCCATGTAACGCGGATACATTTGTAACGGAAGCCACATAGTAGCTCTTTTAACCAGAACTAAAATGTTTTCCCAAACCTTACCAAGTAGTTTTCTTGCCTGGTGTGTGACAGATATTCTAATCAAAACAACAAACAAAGCGAATATTAGATTTTCATTTGTTGGAACAAAATATTCCTGCAGAGAGTGATATTATGTTTCAGTAAACCGTGGATACAATCAGATTTGTACGTGTCATCTTATTTAATCTTGGGATGGTGGTGTCATCATTGCTGGGCGATAATGATACCAAGCCAGAGACCACTGTTCGAGACTGCGTTTTAACATTTGTAAGCATGAAACCACGCCAGGAGAGGTCTGGTTAAAAATATGCAAATTTCAACCTCAGTTAGGTGGCAACAGAATCAGGTATTTTTAACAAGACGTCGTTACATTTCCAGCTGTATTTGCAAGAGCAGAACCAGCTGAACCAGAACATCTTTTCCTCACCCTCACTGAGCTGTTTTTGTGCCTAAACCTAACATAAGCAAACCAATGTCACTTTAAGCATTTTTAAATTGAAGCTATAGAAATGTGAAGTTGAAATATAAAAAAATGATAAGTTTCAACACGTACATAAACGTTGGCAACTTTAATTCCGGCAAAAAAATCTTTCTTTCGTTCTTTTTTGTGTCCTGCTGTTTGGTCATCTGACTGACCAAGCTGCAAACATGAATCCTTTGTGTATATGACATAAGTATAACTCGTAAATCACTGTGTCTTTATCCTGAAGCACTATAAGTTTTGGCATTAAGTAGAGAGCTGATTGCCAGAATGACGCTTTTAAGTACAGGATATGACGCTTGTCTCAGGAATAAGAGTGCGTATATTGTCAGAACCCATGGATGTCATACGTTGCATCATATCCTTCTTTCCCCCTCTGGGCTGACCGGATTCATGTGAGCTGGGATGGGCTCGGCCGGGGCCGGACGGCGATGACTCTCCTACTCCTCAACAAGGTCAGAACCCGGCAGTGCGAGTGTGTTTGTTGTCTGCTCTCTCCTGGCTCTCCTTCTGTCTCCCTCTGTCTTTCTTCTCAGATGTGTCAGTCCATCAATGATTGATGTCTCCCCTCAGGACTTGACTCATCTTTCACCTGCAGCCTGCCTCACAGCTGCTCAGTGAGCTCAGCACAGGCCCACATGCATGAACACACAGCTCCACACTACATAATATAAGCTCCTCGGAGGCTCTGTGGTTTTTTTGGAGAGTCCAAAGGCTGATGTATCACATGCCTCGGTCTCTACATGAATCATCTCACATCCAGTATTCCTCTCCCCACTGAGCCTCTTCCTCTGCTTGTTTGTTTGTTTCTTCGTAGAGTCGGGAGTGACAGATCAGTCCAGATGCTAGCTGCGCCTCCTCTACACCACTTGCATCTTTGTATTAGAATCAATGCTATTATTCAATACGTGTCCCACCCTTTTATTGCCTTTCCCAGGAGCACAGGAATGAAAAGCCACTTTTCAGCTGCAGAGGCTGTAATTCCATGTTGTCAGAGCCCATTGTACTGCAGAAGCTGCATCTGTTCTTCTCTTGCATTGTCTATTGATGGTGTGGGAGCGGCAGGCGCCTCGACGGGCACAATTATGCCGCTCCACAAACCAGCGAAAACTGCATTTCCCTACACATGGATCAGCGTTTTCTTGACGCCAAAGGTGAGGAGAGGCTGAATAAATATGTTTATCCTCTTCGGCTGTGGACCTCAAAGTTTCATGCAAACGCTCGGCTCCACAGCGCCTACAGCTACATATTCATGCAAATGCTATGCACAGGTCACACACTCTCAGTATCCTTTCTGTTTGTTTGGCCTTGGATTTTGGTTTAGGGCAGAGATTACGCTTGCAGAAAAAGTTTCAAACCAAAATCCTTTTGCATTAAACAGGCAGACCAGCCTGTGTTTGAAGACATCTTCAAAGACTTTCAGCGATGTGAGCGCTATTGACAGCGAGTATTTTGTATTTCTTCCTAATACAATGCGCAGAGCTCAATGATTGTTTCACAAAGCAGCCTCTTGTCACACGTTTGATTGTTGTTGCGGTGAAGCCCACAGACTTAACACGTCAAATTCTGTTTGTCTGGTTCTGGGCAGCACTACTGTACATGTACGAAGCCTTGTGTGGATCCAGAGTGAGAATAACACTGTCTAATAAACCGCCTCGAGCGATGTTACTTAAGCCAATGTTGGCTTGAGGACTACAAGTGTCACGGTCCCAGGTCTGTAGCTTAGTTGATTTCCTGTTTTATGTTGAAGGTTTATCCTCATGTGTCATGTTTTACTTTCCACTTCCTGCCTTTGTCTTTTTTCCAGCACTTTTTCTGTGTTCACCCATGTGCCTGCTTCCTGGTCCTTGTGTGCATTTGTATTTCTTCTTAGGTTTCTCCTTGGACTTTCCTTTGTCTGCCTGTTGCGTTTGGGTCCCTTTCTGATAAAAAATCTTGGGGTTGCGGGGAAAACAAGTGGGACTGCGACACCTCTGTAGCCCACATCTCTGCTTCAGGCCGCATGACTGAGGCCACATTACCCTTTGATTCAACAGGGCACATTTGAGCCACGTCTGTGCTGTGACACAGCTGCCGGAGCTGATTGCGGCCACGAGGTGGTTCCACGAGGCATGCCGCGGTGCGTTTCAGAGGCATCCCTGAATTCCCAGTCTATTTTTGACAGGAGCGGACAGAAGCTGTGTTCAGCCGCACAGGGCAAATCGAACCAGGGTGGGAGACAAACAGAGGAACAGCAGAGAGCATCTGGTCTGTTTTCAAAATAAATCTGTGCAGACTCGAGATCCACAGCACAACAAAGCACCTGACAAAGTACCTAAACCTACTTAACTACGTAGCCTACTCACCGGTGGAGCAAAACTACGTTACCTGGAGTCAAGGTGTCAGCCACTACAAGCATAACACTCACATTTTTCCCTAGAAGTTTCAGTGTTGGGGTTGCATTGTAGGTAAACTAGGCACCATATTTTGACAAGGAAGAAGAATGTGCACAATAAAAAAAAAAAAAGATGCTGCATTTATTATGAATGTTCCTGGAGAGCAAAACCAAAATGGTAAAGTAATGTTTAAACAAAGCTCCAGGATCACCATGTTGTGATGGGAATGTTCAGAATTCATTTTATTTTAAAACATGCATTTAAGACGTGAGACCTTTTGACAGCATCCCTACAGCAGTTTTCATATTATAGAATATTACAGCCTTCTTCTAACAAGTTCCAAACTGTTACAAGGAAGAGTCAGCTCATAAAAGTACAATAAAACACAGCGGCGTACTGTGACAGCTCCAACTTGTTAAAAAACAGAGAGCCGAACTAAAAGATTTATCTTGTTACTCAAACCAAACAGCAGTGTTCCAAAATCAAAACACTTGCCCGGCTGTTGCATAATGGATACGCACAATAGCAATGAGTCATGTCTTCACAACAGTTGATATGAAACAAGACACCAGTATCCTGGTTGTTTATTCCAACTTTTTCAACATTGGCCTTTTCCTCTCTGTTTTGGAAAAACTCCAAGCATCAAAGACTGGAAAGTCCAGACAGTCGTGGCAGAATCCAGTTTCCTTGACGATAACACGAGACCGACAATCAAATCTGAACGGCTTCGCTGGAACTCGGCAAACAAACATCAACAATCCATGAGAATTGAATAAGTGTTCTGCATGGTTGGTCCTGAGTCAACCGCTGAGAAAACTGACACAATCCTCCAGTCCAGCTGGGAGGAAAATGTGCTCCGACTGCCGCCTTGGAGCCGTATAAAAAAAAAGATAAAACATTGCTTCACATTCCCGACAACACATTTTGTCATTTTACTGTTTGTACAAATTCATGCTTGTCCTTCATCCTATCCACAGAGTGTGCAGCATTTATTCTTCTGCTGGATGAGGGACATCAGCGGGAGGCTTCTCTTTAATTAACCTTCTTTCGTTTGGCAATGGTTAATAATGGAAGAGTATAAAAAAGTAATCCTTCACAAATTACTTATTTTTCTACTACAAATGGAGCATTAGGACAGAATAAAGTCGGCGATATTTGTTTCTGCAAATCCCGGATATGTTGCAACTTCTTCAGGTTCAGTTTTCAACTTTACATTGTGACGCCGCTGTGCTAATGTTCTCGTTATGTTTAGGCATTAATACCGTTTGGTCAGATGATGTTTTGGTTTAAAATAATTGCTTTGGTTGCCACAAACACAGCTGGAAATAGTCCTGAGGTCTCCTTAATAATGTCCAGTGGTGTCACTCTTACAAATAATCAAACACAGTCTTGAACTGTGGTCACTGGCTTGGCAGCACACTTTGTGGTTGGACTGCTGCTTTAGTCTGCTAGCAGCTATTTGGGCATTCTCATCATTATACATGTTGGGGAAAGGTCATTATGTGTGTGACAGTGGCATGTTTCGTAATCAATCAACATTTTGGTGTTAGAAGATTCACATAGTATCTTTACTTGTTAAAGCATCCGCTCTCTTCTGCTGAATATACTTTGACTAGGCCTACTGTCGTCCTGCACACACATGTTCTGACAGTTGAAGGGGGAAACGAGCCAAACCAAAATAAATTTCCCTGATCGATGCTGACAGAGGTTTTGATTTACTGCATCAAACCACAGCTCTGTTGGAATTTTTGTAGCTCAAGAAAACGCAAGCACAGACAATCACACATTACAGAACTGTGTTACTGCAGGGGGGAAAAAAAAAGAAGTGTGATTTCAGTAGCACATTAATCCCAAGCTCTCACTGTTAATTTATTGCTGGTATTTGAAACCATAATTGAGAAAGTCAGCATCAACAAACTGGAATATGCACTGTAACACGCGTTTAGCCACACTTCATGTAACATATGTGACGACAGAAATAAAGCCGTGGCTGGTATTATTATCGGACTCGTAGGAAATGTATGTGTTTTTGCATTAAAGCTTACAACATCAAAAATCTTCCGCTGAATGTCAACATTTGAGTGCAGCTGCCACAAAACTGAACTCACGATATCGGAGTAAAAAACAATCTCCACCCTTGGTACAAAGTCAAAAGATCGTTTGAAAAGGCACATGCAGCCAAGAGCGTCCAGAATCTGTTCCCATTTAGCCAGCAGGAAGTTGACCTCATCAACATGAGAATCGTCAGATGGCTGACATCATGGGGAACCTATCCACAGCACTAATAATCCCCCTGTCACATCTCAAAGAGTTTCCTCTCCCCCCCCCCCTTGTTGGTGTGTGTGCCTCCTGTTCAGCTGGACAGAGGCAGTATATGTAAGCGTATTCAGTCCTGGACTGGCCCTCGAACACAAAAAAACGCTATTGAGAGGCATCGGGGGCGGACTCCTCGGGCTCCCCTTGACGTCACATTAGTTACAAAAAGACAATCAGCGTCCCCTGCGGTGCTGTGAAAGGACGTCTGCCACTGGCTGACAGGTCCTCTTGGTTCCTGGGCCTGAACATTTAACTAGGCCCAGTGTGGCCGAGCTGACATTTACACACGACTGACCGGTTATATACAGCCAATCGCACGAGGGGGGACATTAAGGTTTTCATGGTGCGTTTCCAACTGGCCGGACGATAAACTGTATATGATCACTCTCGTTAGTGGGCATAAGAGGGGCGGATGTTTAAAACATGTACCAACAGGCTACGACTTTGTCGGAAATCTCAAAAAATGTGATGAGCATTTCTTTTTCAGTCACTCCGTCATTCACAGCCGGCCTGTTTCTCCCTCTCTGCGCTCCTGCTGAACTGTGTAAAGTGCTTCACGTCTATGACAATATTTGTCCCCGTTGAAGGAAAAACCTTTCGTCAGCTTTTTCCCATTTCCCTTATGTTCCCACTATGTCATCAGTCTTGTGGGTGACTGGCTGCCGTAGCTGATTAATTGGCCGGCTGGCTGCTTTGCAATCAAACTGTGAGCGGTGTCGCTGACTGAATGAATGATTGACTGACCGTACAAGTTAGTTGGCTCTTTTTGCCGACCGATCGTCAAGGTGACCGACCGGCTGGTTTTTTTGCCGGCTGACTCTCTCATCGGTTGCTTTCGCCCATGACTAATAACGTCTCCAACTGAGTTATATTCTGTTCGCCAATATGTCTCATGAAAAACAACAACTGTGCTCGTCTGTCTCGCCATTTGACTTCCTCGGCTGCGTGTTGCTCTCAGCCCCGAGCCCGTCGGTCTCGACTGAACGTTGTTAAAAATCGGTCGTGCGTATATTTTTTACATTTCCATTTAGCAGACGCTTTTGTCCATAGTGACTTACAGTAATTCATACCTTCATGGCCGCGTGCAAGTTGCCGACCGGCACATCAGTTTGGGGTTCAGCATCTTGCCCAAGGACACTTCGACATGCAGACCAGGGGAATCGAACCAGCAATCCTACCAATAACAAGACGCTGGCTCTACCCCTGAGCCACAGCCGCCTGTATAGAAGAAGAGTAAGCCACAGTTGTGTTATCAGGCAACATTACTCGAACAGAAGAAAACAGCGTATTGTTCGGGACTACTTGTAGCAGCGGACTGATACATATCCGGTGCTGCAGTGAGTATTACCGGCAGGTTTGTGGGATTGACTCAAAGCGAAATCAACTAAACTACAGTGCGTGCTGAAGAGCATGTCACTCGGCACAGAGGTTCGTCTTACTAACATGTTTTTAACAGTTGATCTGAAGAAATAAGACAGCTTGACCTGATCCAGGTGGGAGTAAGTGTGCTGGCGTTACCTTATTTTTAGTCGCGCGTTTTTATCCCTGACTGTGCAGCGACCAGATGTGTGTGTAGTCACCCACACAGAGGTATAAGACATCCGCCTTTGACTACAGACAGTGTTTGTTTGTAGGTGCAATCTTTTTTTTATGATAATAAATAATACAGAATTGCTAGAAGAGCACCGGATTTATCTTCTTTTTTTTTTTTCAACAATAGGCCCCACGGTTATCAGCAAAGGGGACGCACATGAAGACAAATGACCTTATATTGTTGTTATTTCGTCGTGAATATTTAATGTGATGTGGAAAATAAACTTGGAAACTTTGGGGGGGAAAAAAAACGGCTAAATGACTGAAATATTTTTACACTTAATCCGCCGCATTACATTTTCTGTCGTGCCGCCCACAAAAGGGAGCAATCAGTGGGCGTGAGGCAATCAACTAGATAATATTATGCAGGATCAGATCTGACTGCCGTATAAGGTTCGGGTTAAATCTGGCTCTAGGAACCATCGTTCAGCAGAACCTTGGGAGTTCTGAGTTGTTGTGAAAGATCTGTCAGGCTGATGGGAGCAGATGAGGGAGGTCAGGGGGGGACAGATTACCCCCGTTCTCATAAAGCTTTAACTTCAGTCATTGTTTGCGCTTATGACTGAGTAATTATCTCATTAGGGTTACACCAGCAATTTGTTTCTTTCATTGCCAGTGTCAACAAAACAAGCTGTTCCAGAAGATCTATCTGTCTGTCACCCCGGGCGGTCACAGTCAGGGATCTTTACCAAGAAAACTCCATATTTGTCCCTTTTTTCTCTCCCTCAGCTGCCTCGCGAAACAGGGTTAAGTGACGGTTCAGGGCTGAGAGAGACATCCTGCCTCACTCTCCTGCACACAGTCGATAAAGGCAGCAGCTCTCTTTGACTCTCACTGTATCTGGAAGCTAATAAATGCCAAATATCCATACAAAGTGTTTGCATATCCGGAAGACGCTTCATGCCAGGGTGAGCCTGTCGGTGTTCGCGTATTGTTCCCCGAAAGAGTCGTAAACAGGACGAACCGCGGGCTGCACCTGCCTCTCTAATTCTTCGTTGCCCTAAGCTCTGAGAGGCCCTTGACCAGAGCGAGTCTAATAAACTGGAAGATCTTGTTAAGAACAGAACAATTTGTTCCGCCAAAGGGGAGACAAAACAGCAACGAGTAAAGGTTCCCTTCAAGACAAAAGCAGGCAATTAAAGCTGATGAGTTACAGCTGAGGGGACAAAGTGATAACCATTCTCTTGACACTTCATTAAATCTCAAGAAACAGAGCATGAAGAAAAAGGCCCACGGTCTGTACACACTGCGCTGTATGGTGTTGATGTTGTGGTGAAATGGGACACGAGACTCTTCTTGTCAACCACTGCGTCTCTTTTTGCTCTGAATGAAGTGTTTGTTTTTTTTTTGGTTTTATGGTGCTCAAAAACCACGCTCTGTCTCTTCGAAGGCAGTGTCAGACGAGGCCGTCTGTGCTGGTATTTTTCTACTCTCACTTTTAAACGAGGAAACATTTTGCCAGCTGGGCAGTTTGGGCTTTTTCTAGAATCCGCAGCTCATTTCTTTCAGACAGTCTTTTTTGATGACTTACCTTCGCAAAGCGGAGCGATTGACATCAGACTGGTGTTTCTAACGCCGTTGCCTCTGTTGGCGGCCGAGCAGCGGGACACAGGATGCAGGTAATGCAATGGAAAATGCGGTTATTTACTAAATCGGTCCATAAAAGAGGCCAAGAAAACAAGACCGGACAGAACGGAACTGCAACAGATTTTCATTTAAGAAGGCTGAACGCGAATCTCGCGAGTGAACACAAACCTATAGAAGTAAAAGGTAAACACGTCAAAGTCAAAGTCAAAGTCAGAGTGGGAGTTCAGTGGTGTCAGCTGATTGTTCACTGACTGGTCGTCTCTTTTAGACTGATTACATTATTTAAATTCTGAGGTTTGATGTTTTTACCTTAAAGTACTTCAGCACTTTGGAAAACACACTTGCTTTGCCCCCCCCC
>OMLP01030676.1:6193-18216 GCA_900302685.1 Spondyliosoma cantharus
GGGGGGGGGAAGAAAAGAGGAGAAGAAAGAGGCTGAGTTTTCTTTATTCCATTGAAAAACCGGGGATGGCCAAAAGATAGGGCATTTTAAAACTGTGTCACCCTCTCCAGTCCCTTTCTTCCCCTGTCTCTCTCTATCTCCCTTTAATTTGCCTTCCTCTTTATTTTTGAAGTGACAGATTTCACTTTGGGAATTCATTAACCGTTAACTTGGGCGATAAAATATCTATCAGGCCCTCTGCCCGGTTCCTTTGCTAAGCTGCGTGGCGCTCCGGTTCAACGTCGTGGGTGACCAAAGGCAATTAAAGAGGCTTCACACTCTCTCACTCTGCCAGTGTCAGTTGCTCGGTGAAAAACAGGAAGGCTGCTCAACGTACCAGCAAGAATTGTTTTCTTAGTAGCCAAGTATACAAATTTCATGGTATGGGGGGAAACTCCATTTGCCACTAAAAAAAAACCTCGTCAGTTCCTCTGTGTCATTTCCAGGCTAATATACTACAATTGGTTTTGGTGAATCTATTTTAATAGCATAAGGTTTTGGCCTTCTTTGTTCTCTATTACCATGATGCACAAAGGGCCTCCCCGGGCAACGGATTGCACCCTGGTCCTAACCAGACTCTTTCAAGTGACAGCGTCGGGGATGTGACTTTGATGTAGATGAAGTCTCATGTTAATGAGATGCTCGATTTTATTCTCAATCCGACACCCCATTTTCTGAATCGAGCAATCTCGGATAAGTTGGTCGATATCGCCCATCTCTGACTCCGGCGGACGGCTGCTGCTGCTGCTGCTGCTGCTGCTGCTGCTGCTGGAGATTCAATGATTCACCAAGTGGTTAGTCGTATACAGTAGCTCCAGCATGGAATGAACGTGATTGCGTCAAATGATTCAGTACCTTAGCGCACTGTGTGTGTCTGTGCGTCCGGCTTGTTAGATAAAAAAAAAAAAAAAGGCAATCTTGTTTTCAGATTATTTTTCTGTCGGCTTTTTAAGGGACTTTATTTCGACTGGATAGCTTGAAGAGTTAGACATGAAAAGCAGCGAGAGGGGAAGACACGCAGCAATGCGCCGCAGTCTGGAATCAAACCGGACTCCGTTCATCGGCTACCTGCTCAACCTGGCGAGCCAGCTGGGCTCCCAGAACTTCTTGTTGTCTACAGGCGGCTCTAAACCGTTTACTCACTATGATTATATTAAATTTGGTTTTATAATGTGTTTATTTGTTTTTGATTGTTTGACTTTGGGATTTTTTGCGTCGTTGATGGTAGTAATCGTTTAACCTCTAAATCTAACTACAGTAAAATCTATGTTTGCATGTATGTGTATGTGTGTGTAAATGTATTTATGTATGTTATATGTGGTAGTTAATGACAAGTTAACCAAGTCATTTTTTTTCGACTTGAAGATAATCATCGACATGAGAAACTTTGTGAATAAAGCTGTTGAAGTTTGACGTTGTGAAAGTGCGTGAATTTTAAAGATTAGGTGAAGTTCTTGTATTTAACACTCGTTTATATAAACCGGCTCACAGAACTGATTGACTCTCCTTCCACACAACTCACCTTCTTGATACTTCCTCCGTGCCGAGGCGACGGACATGCTGATGTTGGTGATGAGTGTTGAGCGAGACGATGTGTTTCGCGTGAAGCTTTACAACACATTGTGACTTTCTGGACTCTATAAAAAAAGAAATAAGAATCTGTTAACTTGACAAACATCGTGTGTGTAATCCACGGCACAGTTCGCAAACTCACCGCTGACCCTTGACTAGCAAAATCAAATGGTTTCTAAAATGCGGTCCCATGGGGCATGTTCATCTCTGTATTCACTCTCCTACAAACACTGTTCTGACAGATGAAAGAAAGTGACTCTCACCTTTGTACTGTATCAGAGGCGGTAAATGGTTGTTCGCACCCTTTTCAGTCTGGATGAACCTGCTCGTCGGCCCCCGGGGCAAAATGTGAGCTGCTACGTCCTGATTAACCCTCACGCGCCCGTTGCTGCACCTGTGTGTCTCTGCGTCTGGATACAATCAACTCATCAGCTGGTTGTCAACCGAGACGTTCCTCCGACTCGCCGCCACAGTTGGTCTTTGAGGGACTTCCTGAAGTTCCCAACATTTCGCCAAAGGACTGCAGCTGAAGATTAGCCAGCTGGCTAACAAGAGGCACGTTCACAGAGATGTTGATGATGTTGAACTTATTAATAAATAATGAGGACACTTTTTATGAAACTGGCTAACCCACTCTGCCTTGCCATCTTGCACATCTCCCCTCCTCGGTTTCGTCACCAGCCATCCCATCACATCTCAGTACTTTGCAATAAATCTGTTCACCTGACTTTTAGTCTGTGTTTTATGCTTGGGCCTAGAAAGAAAGAAATGAGAAAGGAAGTGTGGCATTCACAACATATACGTAACTGCACGCACTGAAGGACTGCACTGATCACATTTGGCAGAAAATGGGGAATCAACTTTTGATCATAAACATTGTAAATGTCCATTTGACTTTGATTTTAAACAGCATTTTTCACAAAAGCGGTAAGACGTACACTTTGCTGTACCAAATTCAAGTCATGAACTTGATGTGTCAACTGTCTTACTGTCAATGTTAAAGCGTAACACACATTAAAGATTGTTTGCAGGTTCTTGGGGAGAACTGCTGCACACGTGAAACAAGTAGTGTAAAGCCATTTGTGGCTCCCAGAGGAAGCTGCATAACCTGATATATTGCCTCCAGTGATGTCACTCTGGCTGGACTGCATTGTGGGTAATTTAGGCGCCAGGCTGTTGAAAAGCAGTCCAACGATCTAGTTTTCCTGTAGCACCGTTAGACTCATTATGGAAGGTTTAAAAACAAATGACTAACAGCAGAACCAGATATCACTTTTATCATTCCTCACATTTTTTTCTTCCTTTTCGAATCCTGGTGCCTACATTGCCCACAATGCAACTCAGCAACTAAGTGACATCACTGGAGGCCATGACTCAGATCACATGCAGCCTCCTCCAACTTTACACTACCTGTAAACACACTGTGATGTGTAGAATTGGCGGAGTTGCCCTATAAAACTGTTCCTCCCACCATCGCTCCAATAATTTAAAATAACATAGTTATAATTCTACTTCACCGCAGCTGCTTTGCTAACATTTGTCAGGCTCAACGGCAACATGTCCTGCGATGTTAGTCATACATTTTTGGAGAAATGATCAACTTCTTCCAAAATCGGAACTTAACAAACTCGCTAGCTAACTTTGCTGTTTGAAAACTCGATGAAACTCCTGCGAGTTTTTATACCCAGAAGCCAATTTGTTATTGTTAGAGAGTCTGATATCACAGGATGCCCTTGGTCTTTCAAAACTCCTAATAACACAGGATATATTATGAATTACATCTTTAAACAAGTGAAACATGTAACAGAGTCAGTCTAAAAATGTAATTCATCTCAGTGTGAAGCTGCTGATATTATACACTTCAGTGGTCGACCTGAATGAAGACTATAGAGCGCGGCCCAGGTGGTGTGAATGATTTTGAAGGCGAGACACAGATTTTGTGTTCCTGGAGAGAGTTTTGTAACCCTGGCAGAAACAAAAGTTTTGCTATTCACCATTCACACATATGATCAAATATCTCAAGCAAGTCTCGAGTAGAAAGTTTCATTCCTTAATTGCCATATGAGGCCTAATGATAACAATATCTTCACACCACCAAGTTAAATGTGCGAGTTAAATGCAAAACTAAATGAATAAAGGGACAAAATGAAAATAGTTATTATAATGATAAGTACCTGTGTATAAGAGTGTGACAGAGAAAGAGAGAGAGGGAGCCTGATTATTGATTGTTGTATTGGTGAGAGTGTAAAAGGTTAAAACATGTACCTGACCTGCAGAAGTTGAGCAGAAACCAGTCAAAAGTTGTGGATGTATTAAAGACATTACCAGCTATTTTGTTGGAAAATAGTAGAATATTATCTTAGATAATATTGGGGTGATGTTCTTGGAAGTTTGAGGTAATTAATGGGTTGATTTGCGGATACTTTCAAATAAATTCCGGATCTGTTGCGTGGTAATAACTACCTACTTACCTTGACATCTCCAGAAATGTAAAATGAAGTCTTTTGAATGTCGTCAAACAGGGTGATACTAAATGTGATTACATAAATGTTCATATGCACTTTCCTCAGCGTAATGTCCAGTATTTGCATTGCGGTGCATCAATAAGAAAGACTGTAGAGAGAGGCAGATACATATTTACGTCTGTCTTTCTTCCAATATTCAGTCGCCCAGTCAGCCTCTCGCAGGTCAACAAATACATCGCACCTCCTTGTCCCCATGCCCGCTCTAATATCGTTTCGTTAACTCCGGATGTGTCTGAACGACGTACGCTCGCATCACGGAGGGCGAAATGCCAAACTGAACACAAATCACTTGAGCCATCTCAGCTATTTACTGCGTTTCTCCTTATTAGAGTTTCCCTTTGTCCAAAAGGATCTTCTCTTATTTAATTAGGCATTTAGCTGATGTTCAAATCAACCTTGGCATTTTCATAAAGACACTTTGTGATCACACCTCACACCTCCCTCCTCCTCCCCCCCCTTCTTCTTCCAACCAATTTAATTCCAAGCTCCAGATTTCATGGTCAATTTTATCTCGCTCCCTCTCAAAGAGTCCATCATCAATTCTTCACAACTTTTCATGTCCCCTTTCTCTGCAGATCCGCTGCGAAATTGCCTATTCAGGTTGCTAAATAACTGTGACTGCTATAAATTTACGGCAACACCCTGTGCTTTTGAATATGCATTTTTGAATGCTGACCTCCAGCAGCAATTAGTCTTCGTCTTTGTTTATGCTTTACACAAATCACACAGCTCTTTTCCTTCTTTATTTCACACTCTTTGTTTCATCTTTCGTTCGAGGGCCGACACTGCCTGACCCACATACGTCGGGAAGTCGATCCTCGCTTTGTGCCAACTCAACTTCTTCTTTCAATTCGTGCTCTGATGAAAGAGCCTGTGGAAAGTGACTGGTTACGTGCACGTTTCAAGCAGCGAGGGTGAAGCCAATTAACAGCTCGTAGTTTCGTTTTTCTGAAGTCACCAGGATCTAAGTCTCACTGAATCAGCGGCCGCCTGGTAAAAATGTTGGCCCAAATTTAGCTCGGTTCCAGAAAGAAACCAAGGAGGTGCCGCTTTGGGAAGCAGGTGGTCTTCAAACGCACATCACGTGTCTGGAATGATATCTATCCAAACATATGATTACCTTGACTTTCTAGATTCAGTTCCTGAGTGTCGTCTTTAGGGACGGAAACAAACCAGAGTGAGTGAAAAACCTGCGACATGAGCGACATCAGCAGTTACCATTAAATGCACAAATTTAAAAAAAAAAAGGTCTGGAAATGCCCAATATCCCCAGAAGACAACGTCCCTCTTAGCTAACACAGTAAAAAAAATCAGATTAGCGTGTGAATTTGTGTCAGATCGATATCTTTGTACAGAAAATGTATCAATGTATGTATAAGAAGCTCCGCGTAGATTAGACCATCTCACTTAACAACACTCGGTTTGGCTTCAGCCTTCAAATTGAGCTTTTACGTGTCATGCTGGTCAGCTAGAACTTTTGTCGTTTGCAGTCTGAGCCGGCTTATCAAACAACTTTACAGACGTCCTTTTCTATAATGGTGGTCAACGGGTAAAAACATTTTTTTACGACATGCAGAGGATTTGTGGAGGAGCGGCCAAAATCATAAGCTGGGCCCGAGAAGCGTCGCTGTATCCAGTTCTAGATAATACAGTCATGATTTTAAATTCATCCACCGACAAACCTCAGTGAGTCATCATCGAGAGACAAATGTTTGGCAAGCTGAGATTTAAGTGCTGCAAATGTCGAAGTCTAAAATCATAAAAATAAATGTAGTCTACACAAACTGAACAGCTTTGATAAGTAAGACGTTTCTAATATGGTTGTAAGGTTTGACATCTATCTCTTGTTTTTAACAAATGCACTTATTATGAGTCATTTTGGACAAAGGTTTCAGCCAAATACAGTCTAAACTGCAGTGTGTGGCTGCACTGTTGTTTGTTTCTTTGTTTTCTCCGGCAAAAAGATCAATTATCGTGTTTGTTTGTTTTTTTAAACTGTCAAAGCGGCTCTTTACTTCTCTATAATGGAAGAAGTAATAGAGATAAAGGCAATATCTTTATGACACTTAGTCACACAGTCTGAGTCCTTCCCTTTGTCTTTAAAGAGACCATGGGCTATAATTGGAGACCAGTGCACATCGTCTCTCGGCTGAGAGGGTAAATGAGGGATCCCTAGACTCCAGGATTACCCTATTATTGAGAAGACGTTCCACTAAGCCTCCACCACTGACACATATTCCTGTTCTATGGCCTATTCACTTTAAAATATGTCTTGTCAGGGAGGCTTACGGAAATCTACATAATCCTTTTTCATCACAATTAAAGATACCACTGAACAATAAAATTGCTTGCTCTCTGGTTTGTTTCATGTTGCTCTGAGAAAGAAGGGGGTGAGCGAGAGGCGGCTGAGCGTCAATGAAGGTTGCAAAAGGCTGAAATGAATTCTGGATTGTGTCTGAGCAGAGCAAAGAACTTGATAACGTCCTCTAACCTTTACAAGTGAACAGCGGTCCTGCTACGAAGGAGTGCGAAATGAAATGCTGGGGCGATTCGTCTCGATCCCGGTCTTTGCTGATTAGTCATCATCATGGAAACCTTCTGTCAATGACTTTATTCTAAATGTGGAAAAAAAGCAATATCAAAACAAACTTCATCAACATGCCGAACAAATGGCCTGCAGGCTTTTGCGTAACGAGATCACACGTATTCATTCAGGACCTCGCTGGACCTCATGTTTGCGTTCATGCCACCTGCATTCCTACTCGGTCTGTATGTTACAAATGACAGTGATTAACTTATCGTTGAGAAGATTATTCATCACTTTCTGTCAAAGACTAAAGACTCTGAGGTGAAGCACAGACGTCTCATTTCAATGAAGGTGTGAAAATAAAAGCACATTTTGGGAAAATCTGGATATTAAAACGACCTCCTCCTGCTGCTGATCGTTAAATGTTCTGATCGCCCCACCAGAGACGTCTACTCTGGAAATATCTTGATATTAAATTTTTTTAGTTATATGACTGTATAGATGTTGGATATCTGGATATTTATCAGATATGGCTTCTGTGTTGTCTTGTCCTGGTTTTAAAGGCTGCATTACTGTTAAGTGATGTAAGTTTGTGCACTGATGTATCATTAGTACATTATTTCTCCATTATATCCACATTACTGATGATTATTTACATTAACAATCTGTGAGAGTACCAACAGTCATCCCCACAATATTGAATTTATTAAGATTAATACCATCTCTAAATGTGTTTATCAGCATTTTTCTGAGCTTTTATTAGTTACTATATCTAAAGTGAGAACGACGCCTTGGTAATGTTCATAAATTCTTCATTATGCGTGTTAACAGTTTGTTTTACAGATATTTTTTTTTATAGCTGGCTGCAAAAAGCGTTGTTAATTGTTGATAAGTGCAATCTTATAAATGTCTTAAATAAACATTTATTATGCTCTCATTAATACTGATATAGTCTTTTGAGTGTTAATCTTACAGGGACATTATTATCTCTTAATTACATTTTCGCTCCAAGTGAAAGTCCTGAATTCTAAATATTAATACCATAAAAGCACATAAGCATCAGCAATCTGTACTTAAAGAATCATAAGTCGAGGTGCTCTTCATGTCGAGTGGCCTCTCTCTCAGCACGACACCAGTATTTATTTATGTCACTGGATTATTGTGAGGGAACCACAACAGATACATGTAAAAATCCTAAATACTGACTTCTGTAGCGTCGTCAGTTTACTGTAAACACGACGCTGAAGCACTCCTCCGCTCTGTTCATACAGGAGTTACTAATAACACACACACACACACACACACACACAATTACAAGGCTGAATTGGAAAGCTTCAGTAATGCCGTGTGAAAACAAACAAATGAAATAACTACCAATGTTTCCAAGGCAAAGAGACAAAACCACAGACAACCACCTCCCTTTTGTTCTTGTTCCGACTAGCCTCCTCATCTCGCCCGCGCAGTGGAAAACACGTGACAACAGGGTTACCGAGGGGCCAACGGTAATACTAGTAGAATACTAATAGTAGAAATAGATTGATTTAACAAATCAATCAAATGGCATTAAAATGTTCAGATGAGAAGAGCCTCCCGTCACCGGTTGTGTCTTTGCAGTCTGCACTGTGATTACAGTCCTGTGCTCCCACATGTGTCGTCAACCTGTTGGATATTTCTCTCGGCCTGCTTCAGTTAGTGATTTCACAGAATGACTATCGACGACAGGAAAAAAAAAAGGTCAGTGAGAGTGAACGAATGTGCGCATAGGGACATATAAATACACGGGAAGTGTCGCCGGTGGCACGCAGAGAGTTTCTCCACACTGAACCACCGGTGAGCCTAAACACAGACGTGCAGACGATATCCTCAACAACGTTCAGCGAGAGGAGCGGAGTGTGGCCCAGGTCTTCTTTTAGATCCTCATTTTAGATTTTCTTATACACAAGAAGAGCCATCTCGACACATCTGTATTCATCTGTCCAGGAAGCTCAACCTGCAGCTCTGTGAGGCTGGAACGCAGGCTAAACGCTAACGTCAGCGTGCTAACATGCAGATGTATTATGTTTACCATGTTAACTACCTTAGTTCAGCATGTTAAAGGGACAGTACGCCCCAAAAAAAAACACACATCTATCCTCTTCACCTGCAGTGATGATGGAACTCGATGGTCTTGCTGTGAGCGGTTTCGCGGAGGAACTATTTTCTTTCCGTGTCACTGCACAGAAGGAAGCATGCTTCCACTCATGGACAGGTGGCTAGCTGACGGAGCTGGCTGAGGCTACAGCTTAGCCGAGGAGGACTCCATTCATGTTTATATCCCGCGTTTTGAGATTCAGGAGCAAAGTACTGAAGCACTAAACAGTCGTGGGTCAAACATATTATTCCCTCTTTTTCCAATGATAAGGAGTCAAACTTTTGTTTTCTTGAGATAACAGGACAGGAAAAAACAAGATCATCTATCAGAGAAAACAAATAATGATCATTACATACTCACTGCTCTGGTTTTGGGCGTTTCAAAGCAAAAAATATGAACATTTTAAGTACAGTTGAATGTTTTATCTATTGATTTGACATGAGGTAATTTATATTATGGCTGCTGTAAGGTCGGCCTGTAACAATAGCATCATTATGTAGTCCACGTTGCTTTTTAAAGTTAGACTCTCGCGAGGAGAAGCGAGCTGCAGTGTTCATTATGTCTGTGACAAAGCTTTAATGGTTCACTCTGCGTCTGACTCCACGAGTGTTTCGGGCTTCCTTGGAGCAGCCACAATGTAATAGAAATAGACATTAAATTCAAAATCATGTGAACAAAACTAGAAGAGCCCACGTCTTTAAGGTTTGGACCTGCTGGGTTTCCTGTATTTTTTTTTTTTTTTTCCGGAGATCTAACACAGAATGAAAACTGCTATCTCCACAAGCCCAATTTTCATATGGCCAGCTAGCTTGTATAATGCGCTGGGTGTGCTTATTATCAGTCTGGCCCTTCCGAAAAAAAAAAAAAAAAAAAAAAGCATGTCTTGTGGCTGCATTACATTATGGCCTATTGAAGGTAGAGCCGGCGCAGGAACTGGTACATCTCCATCCTCTACATCAGCCTCCTCCTCCCTCTCCTCTGTATGGCAGCGGTGAGTGTATGAAGAAGTCCTTGCTCTTTGATTCAGAGGGGCTGACACCAAAACATGACATCTAACACTGATGTCCTCCTGCTTTCCTCTGACCTGTAATGAACGTTTAAAAAAAAAAAAAAAAAAAAAAAACCCAACACGGCCGAGTTATTCACCGGCAGGCTGCACTACTGACTCGCACTCCCAGTTTGTAACCTTTTTTCTAAGGAGTTGTATCGGCGAAGTTAACAGGTAACACACAATCCAGCGTCTCCCACAGCACTATTTGAAGTACGGAGCAGTGAGGAGGTTAAAGGGAGGAGGACAAAACATCACCCCGCTCCGAATGTCCAAAAGCTCGAGTTTCGCTGCTGCCGCTTTCATCGCTTGTATTCTCCCAAGTCCTTACCTACAGGATGAGGTCAGATAGTGCCGTGACACAATAAGCCCATTGCCAAAACAGACACAGGACACACACACACACACACACACACACACCTCTCGCTTACCTCTCCATCTCCGTGACACACCTCCATCTTCGACACGTCCAAGTTTGCCGCTGGAGGTTTGTTTTAAAGTCACATCTTTAAGCACATTGCTATTGTCATCGCATCGCGACTGCTTTTGAATGAAGCGATGTTAACTATCTTAACAAGTGCAACCGTTTGAGAAAAGACTATACAAGAGACAGTTAAGACAGTCGTTGATGGAGGTTCTCAACCATCCAGGTCATTGGTGCCGTATCGTAGGCAACTGGACAACTGGTTGGAAAATGTCGAGTTGCCGCAACGATACGCCGCTTAGAATTAAGATAATTATCTATTTCAATCCCTTAAAACGAAAGAGTCACTAATATACGGCATATATACATTAGTGCCAAAACTTTAACGTTGATCATGTCCCTTTTTCTAGCAGCGGCAGTAATCTTTCCCATCAGTGGTATATTAGTTCATCTCTATTTGTAGAGGGACCATATGAGCAATATTGGACATAAATGTTGCCATGTGATGCATTTTACCAGAGTTAGCTTAGAGCTAATTTACATCTGCAGTCTCTTGGAATTATGAGCGGCGGTAATTAAACATTCGACCTGATGATTAACAGCGAATGTATCCAAAAGGGACCAAAATATCTATTAATCCTTTGGTTGTTTTTGTCACTTGGACGGTTAGAAAAGTGTTTTCAGAGTTTTGCAGTGACGCTGATTCGGTGTTTCTGTCATGCCGAATGTATGTGCAGGCATGTAAGTGTGTGCAAAGAGGCTTATTGATTATCATTTCACATCCCGACCCGGTTACAGTCAATATTGTATCGCTTTCTATTATGTCACGACCAGCGCTGATCCATTATTTGGGTACGACCGGGCATCTCCGCCTCGGGCTCATGCAGATTCAGCTAACACAGCGACTCTGCATGACAAAGGCTTCCCGACCGGCTACCCTTTTATTTATTCAGTCTTAAACGGTACAAAGTTTAAAGGTGTAGTACTTCCTGCCTGCAATCTGCAACCCTCAGGTCCCACCAATCGCAGTCCGTGTTTTGTTGTTTCCAGTGTAATCCTCCAAAGTAAAGCTAATTATCTGAGGAAGCACGTCTTCCAAAATACCAATTTGTGAGTGTCTGTGCGGCTGGGTGGTGTCTAGGAGGGATACAGGAGATTTCGGGAGGTAATCTCCATTCACACTGTATTCTCAATGGCTGCTGGTGGCTTTGGTTCAGAGAGGATGTGGAACTAAAAAAAAAAACAACAACAACAACAACAAAAAAAAAACACAGTATTTTATTTCTCTGCAGGGGCAAAAGAGAGATCGTCAGAGCAGGTGTCAACGTGTCACAGCTGCTGTCGAGCCCGAAGTGAGTCATGAGTCACGGGCAGGTTAAGTCGTAGGGTCTGATTTAATATAACGCATCGAGTATGAAGTCCTTTAATTTGACTTATGGCTGCTGCATGAAGCATTAATACATCAGTGAATCATCATCACATCATGTTTATATATAAAGCATGAGCACGTCGGACTGCTGAGACGGTAAATGAGAGCATGACAGCCCTTACTGTACCTCACAGTTTGTCCAAGATGCAAAATATGTAATACGGCACGATACCAAGAGGTGGAATGAGTCAAATCTGTATTAAAAAAAAAGTGTTTCAAATTTAAGTGAGACGGTATAGAGAGGGAGGATACGAGTCTTAATATATGCTTATCTATATCTTTATGTGGACTGGTACTGTCTGCTCACTTCTACAGACATGAGTGTGGA
>OMLP01030677.1:14124-25305 GCA_900302685.1 Spondyliosoma cantharus
TTTAAGAAGACGAATCATTGTTACATGCAAACGTAGAATATTTCAACCAAAATAAAGTTAAAGATGTTTCACACAGAAACACAATAAATAAATGAATAAACGACCTGCAGTAAACACAGAGTTTCTTACAGATTCAAGATATTCAAGATGATATAAAAATGTCTGTTTTCATTAATTCACGACATTTAAATATAAAGTTATCTGGTTTGGTTCTGCTCGTTCATATATTGTCATATGAAGTATGATATTAAACCTCTTTTTAAAGTTAAACTATCAAACGTTCTTGTTTACGAACACATATGTCACTTAATTAATCAGTGTAATTGTACAGAACCTTATTGTCCAGAACACCATAATTCTATTTGATGTCAGTTTGGTATAAAAACATTTAAGGAACTTTTTGATTTGTCATCTCAGCCCCTGCGTACAAAAGACACAAAAATGTTTATTTATTTATTTTTTTGACATCTATTTATCCAGTCTTCTCACCGCCGGTCTCGTTGGCTCATGTAGGTCGTGTAGAGGCATTAGAATTAAATTAATAACCAGTTAACAGTTTATTTTAGTACTTTTAAACAATGTAAAACCATCACAGCTGCATTTAAAGTTCCTATTTGTAAGGAAAGTTGATTTTTTGAGTCTTATGACAAACTGGTCAAATAACAAAGCTTTGGGATTGAGGGTTGGTGTCAGTTTTTGATGAGTTGAGACTCAAAAATCTATTTTCTTTTCTATTTCTTACAAATAGAACCTTTAATGTTTCGTTTAGGTCTTAATTTAGTTCCTGTGCGAGACATTTCTTTCATTTTTTTGTCTTTTGTTCATTTGCAAACAAATGGATGAATCAGAGAAAGAACTTCTCTCTCATCGTCAGCTCGTTCAGAAGCATCGTCAGAATGAGGCTGTTTCCCTTCACGGCCTCCAGACTCAATCACTCACTCTCTCATTGTGCTCGTCCGTCCCTGTATTCAGCCTCCCGTGTCGTGTTCTTGTACACAGAACGAGTCCTAGAATCAGTTTGTAATCTGTCCGTCCGCCTGGACTTTTTTTTTTTACATACGAGTGAATCACACGTGAACCGAGCACAGAATTTGCTTCACCGTCTCCGCGTGAGACAGAAAAAGAGGAGGATGGGACGTGGAGGATGAAAAAGCTCCTGACTCACACAGGGATTGTCTGTGCGAGGGCTGGAGGTGCTGCCACCTATTGTCTCCGCTCTGCGCCTGCATCATGCCTGAGTGCCCGCTCTCAAAACACGCCCGTGCACATGAGCGACCTCTGCGCCTCTGTGCCTGTGCACGTCCTCAAAAGAGGGTGAATGCCAGTGTCAGGCTCGCTGGCCTTCACCGCGGAGCTCGCACGGGCTCACAGGCAGGAATTTTAATGAGCGCGCTCTGATTGGAAAAGAAGAACGTAACTGCAGAGCTCTGACAGTAAAGCTGTCGGATCACAGAAACACAGAGAGGTGCCAGAGATGTGAGGTTTGATAGGGAGGCCGTGAGATTAGGGTTTGATCGTGTTACCTCATGCATTCTTCTGCGATAACATCTGCGGCCTGCTGATGGTGCAGCTCGTTATTTTACCCCCAAAATGTTTATGAGGTACATGTTGTTGAAGTGAAGTCAGCACTCAGGTTGCTGGATAATCAGAAACAAATTTAAATATGATGTCGTGGTCGACATCTCGCTTACAGGATCAACTGCTGGAAGGTTATCGATCGTTTATAGAGTTTAATCATGTAAGAGTAAACTCATGAAGCTCGACGACTCAAATGTTGCTTCTTCTAAACTGATCTTGGTGCACAAGCAGATTTTAACACATTGATCGTGTTTAAATCTGCAGATACGAGGATAGCAGCTCAAATGATTCAGCGATTAAAGTAACCGAAACTCATACTTGAGTAAAAGTGAAGGTCTTGGGTTCAAATATACTTTGGTAAATATTAAAAAGTCGTCCTGTGAAAGAGAATTAAGGCCACTGTGAAAAATGTGTGTAGAAAAAAGTGAGAACTCTGAGTATCTGATATTAAATGTACTTAAATATCAAAAGTACAAGTAAAAGTAAATTAAACATATATTTGTATGTATATATCATAGGTTGATTGAGGTTAATTTTAAATCTAATTACAGATAAAATGAATAAATTAAAAATGGCTGGCTGTCATGCAGCGTGCAATATGTAAGTAACTAAAGTTACTAAATAAATGTAGCGGAGTAAAACGTTCATGGATGGAGTGGAAGTAAATAAAGTAGCAGAAAATGTAAAGTATCCCCAAATTACACTCAAACACAATCACAGTACTTGTGTAAACATACTTAGTTACTCGAGGTGATAAAGGTGCACACGTTGTTTACTCGAGTAGAAGAACAGACAAAGAGTAAACAAAAAGACCAAGTTCTGATTCAAATAATCCAGAATTCCCCTCAAATGCATTCAAACTAATGTAACGAGCCTGTTTTGGAAATGTAGGGAAGAAAAGTATTTATACTTCGTTACTTCACATCTGTTTTTTGTTACTATGTGCATGAAATGTGTGACATGTGGTGAATATTGTTGTTACGACGTGAGTTAAACACACTTGTAGTGAGACAGCGTTGGTCCGAATGAGCCGTTAGTTTGATATTCACAGAGCTCCAAATCACAAATTTCCCCCTCGGAGGTGAAAACACACAAAACACTCTCTATGTTTAGACTCAATAAAGCAGAGCTGACTTCACTCAGCTCCCTGTGGAGCGGGTGAGGGAGGTGAGGGAGGTGAGGGGGGTGAGGTAGCCCTCTGCTGGAGCACAGTAGTGACTCTGTCCTCTTATCTGATCATCGCCGGGCTCCTGACGGTCTATTCAAACAGACCCTCTGAGGCCACGCAGTGTTTTCTCAACCTGCCCCTGTGTCTTTAAGACAGGTAGGAAGCTTCAGGCTGTTGATGTGAGCGTTCAGACGGCAGAAATAAGTTTTACCGGAGAAGAAGGAAGTCGAGCTGAGACAGCAGCGTAACAAGCCCCAAATAAAAGCGTAGAATAAAAAAGATTAAATCAAGACAATCAATTTATCAAATGTTCAATCAGACGATCAGGTTTAAAGGTGCAGTATGTTGTTTGAGGGGAGACATTTTTCTCAGAAAGGATTGATTCATTTTCACGACTGAATAAACAATTAAAGGACCAGGACAACAAATCTCACGCTGTTTAATTCGGTTTATATTTGCTGGACTATATTTAACTTCAGACGCTGTTCGGGACCTTTTTCCCTCTTGAGGACAACTTGTTGGAAATACATTACGCAAGAAATATTTCTGAACTTGTTTTATTACATACTTAATGTTGTTAATATGATCTGACATGAGATGAGATTAGAGTGTAAACAATATTTTTCTTCTACATCTAGACAAATACTGGTTTCCAACCTTTCTGAATTGTGACCCTTCAAAATAAAGTCCTGTCTTGTTGTAGTTTTTCCTTTTCAGATTGTCTCATTTGAAGCATAATCAGCATCTTCAGAAGGAGAAAGTTTTCAGTATTTCACCCCCAGAAAAAGCAAAAATGATCAACAAATCTGAATGATATTATTAATGTATCTGCTGACACCTTTATTACATTTTAAAAGTACTCTGATAAACAAACTTCTTCATTGAAACTGAACGCACTCAGTCGATCTGTCAGTCTGAAGCAGCGACAGTATTTCTTTGAGAATGCTGCCCTCTCATGGTCTGCTGAGACATTGCAGCTTGTTCAGCTCAAACATCAGATTGTTGACCTCATCAATTAAAGTTTATTCACAGTTTAACACTTAAAGTGTCTATTTTGAAATGATGAACTGAACTCTGATCACATCCCTCCAGCGACTCCAACTAAAAAATACTCAACTGCATTAAAAGTCCTGCATTCACAATATTTTTTAAAGGAGCAAAGACATTTTAATCAGAAGATAAAGATCTACACCGATTTATTTTCTATTCCTGAGCAAACTAAATAAACGAACTGACCTTGAAGGAAAACACAGTTTACACCGTTTTATTTTGTCTATATGTGGCGGACCCTGCCACCTTTCTAGCATCAATCGGTGTTCTGGGACCTTATTTTCTTGTTTATTCACTTATGGAAAAGATAAATATTTCTGACTTTGTATTATTACCTCGTTTATATTGTAAATATTAAAATTCAGAGTTTGAATTTCTTCTCCAAAACTACACGGCGCCCCTTTAAGGAAACAAGAGGAGTATTAAAGGTGAAACTAATAATGCAGGAACATTTCACGTTACGTTAGTGCTTCATTATTTACCTTCTCTACCTAAAGTTTTAGTTTTTTGTTCTCGGCTGTACGTCTGTTTCTGCGCATATGTGGCCAATAAATCTGATTCTGACTTGGTGACGAAGTGTCCAATATGTCCAATAACAAACAAGGATCACCTAACCTGTGATCTCAGTGACATTTGGCCCTCCGATCTCTCGTCGACCACGGCGCTGAGAGTGTGAGTGCTGTCGTGACACACTCGTCCTGAGCTTGCGAGCCTCAGCTAGGTGCCTGATCGGGGGGCATTTGTTCTGGCTCCGCTTTGGGAATCCTCATTTCCAGCCTTCTCAAAGTGGCCATCACAAAAGAGTGTGTCCACCCGGAGGTACGAAGGGCTACAAAACAGCCCTATAAACTCAATGGAACTGTCTTAGTGGCCATTTCCTTGCCTTGGGTGGTAAATCACAGCGTTTGTCGCAGGGAGGTTTATGTTGTTTGTGCACAATCTGCCACCACTTCAAAGCCCTGGGAGGGGACCGAGGGAGGGAGGGGGGAGGCAGGGTGTTGTCCCCTTTCAGTGACTCATGGTCAACCTCAAAGGAGCCGGTCTATAACATCCGGTCCGGGCAGTTTGTTGGCTTAACTGGAAGATGTGGCCACGAGGTTGTCATTGTCTGAGGTTTGTAGAATCCAGCAGGTGGGAACAAGTCATTTTCTGACGTTTTAAGACTAATTTTACTTTCCCTCCACAGGAAGAATTACAAGGCCGTGACTCGGTCTGGGACTTTCCTTCATCCCCCGTCTGAAGACCATGAGAACGTCGCTCTGGACACTTGAGGTCCAGACTCCTCGGCCGCAGATTGCAGCAGATACGGTAGCTGTCAGGCAATCTGCAGCCAAGGCCTTCACCACAGCAGTCACAGCTGGCTGAGTGAGCCGGCAGTACAGCAGCCCGCAAGTGCCCTGTCTTCTGACTCACGGCCTCAGTCTGGCTCTCAGAGTCACGGTAGCGTGCGGCGCAGAGCCTATGGAAGCGCATCAGACGCCAACACACACCCCGACCACTAATCACACATTAACGGTCTCTCTTGGGGGAGAGGACTCGGTCAGGGTTCTGTGATGTCTCCAAATGATCCAGTAAAAAAGTTTCCCCGCTGTTACGGTAAAGAGAAGCAAGAAAATCACACATTAGAGGAAAGTTTACAGCTGGAGCCAGTGTTTCTTTTATAAGAAGTAATAAATGTGCTTTTACTGTTTGTGCTGAGTTTAGATTCTCACTCACAGTTGTGACCCAAGTGTCAGGTGCACTACCTGAACCCGACACTAGGAGGAACCAGTGATCTGCTTTTGCTGCCGGTTCAGTAGAACAACAACTTTTTGAAGCATGGCTTGGAAATGATTACCTGCTTATTGTTCTGATGTTGTGATGGTTTTTCAGGCCAGCGTTTGCTTGTCGTTAACAGGGTAAGACATCACGGACTCTTTCTCTTTTGGTCCAATGGCAGCGTGGACATGGACAGACTGAGAATATCAATTAAAAACCAGAGGATCTGAGAGTATGAAACAAAAGAAGAAGAAGTTCATTCTCTCAGAGAAGAGCAGGAAACGTAATTGTAACTTTGAAATGCAGTTACAACGACAATGTGCGCTTTAATTCAGTCAAACTTAATCCAATATCCAATATCAAACTGGATATCATCCACAACTACTTAACTATAATCTACGTTCATCAGATCAAATTACATTTACTCATAGTTACAAGCCACGTAGATAAACCTGATTATCTTTCATCAAGATCCACTAATATTCTCTGAGAAATTAATGATGTCCTGGAGCCGTCTCTTTATCTGGATCAGCACCATTCTGATCCAAGAACTCCATCCAAGTTTTGTGGAAATCCGTCCAGGAGATTTTTTGTAACCAACCAACCAACCAACCAACCAAAACCATCTTGGTGGAGGAAACACTGGAACGAACACCTCGCTTTGAAAAATGAAGATGATTAGCGTGAGTCTTTCAGTTTCACCTTTTAAAGTCCTCGACTTCCTCAACTGTTCTGTTCCAAGAGCAGAAAGCTGTTTTATTGTAACTTTAAAACAAAGATTCAAACCCAATCTTCTGAATCACAGATACGTTCAAGCTTGAAGTCTTGTTTAGGTTTCTCTCTTGTCACAGCGCCGTGCTGATGCTCTGGCAGGGTTTAGGCACAAGGAAGGAAGACATCATGGTTTGGTTTAAAATACCTGTTTTGGTCGACACGATCACCTCATGATAAACAGTCGGTTTTGGTTGCCACTTCAACGGTTGGACGTGTCCCCACAGACTCGGACTGCGGTCGATGGTTTGGCAGCCTTGCAGCTCGATCATAAGACTCGGAGCATAATCTAATACCGCTGGCTCACAACAATAACATCCCCTCACACGACCTCATGTCCGCAATCATAACGTATTTACATGCAAAATAAAGAAAATTAATCCCTGAATTAGGGGTTTGATTGAGGGAGAAACTGAAAAGGATCAAGTTAAGTCCGGGCAAGCTCAGCTAAAAGTTACCGTAAACAGTCCAAAAAGCATCGTAACTGTTATTTACATTACTGCTAGCTAACAAAAAACCTGTAATGGAAGTCAGATGTCACAGTGATAAGATAACCAGGAGCGTTGCCGTTATACAGTAACACACGTTAGAGCCCAGGCCGCCGGGACGATCTCCAGCAGACAGATTTTAATTGTACAAATTGCATAGTGTGACACAACCGCCCTGCACGCTTTCCTCCATCTAATGATGGAGAGTGAACTGGATAGCCCTGCTAAGAGGTCACGGACACGACGCCCCCGACTGGCCTACGGCGGTGAAGGTGACGAAGGGGAGCAGGGTCTTTAAGTGACCCTCTTCTTCATCACATCTCAGCCCGCTCTGTGGTGACCAGTGTGGCCATTGGAACATGTGTAAACACTGACATCTTTAACATTTTAGTACCTAAAAGCAGACGTAAAACGTCCTCAGAGAAAAGTGAAAGCACCGACAACAGATGCAAAATGAAAAGTCTTTGCTCCAGTGTAGGAAGAGTGGGGGGCCTTAAACATGTGTGTGCCCAGGGGCCCAGTATCTCATAATCGTCCGAGGCTTTAGTGGTGTTTATTAGCAAACAAATTAGATATCACTCAGTTGCCAACAACTAACTGGCACTCAGCAAAACCTGGACCACCTCAGAGTCCAGGGCCTCTGGGGCAAGTTTCCACTTTCCCCCTCATCCTCAGGTTTACAGTACGTGTGCTATTCATCCGGGAACAGAGCCGACACGCCCATTGGTTGTCAAACGGTTGTGGTTTGGTTTGCTTTAGGCTCCAAAACCACTAAGTTACGTGACGTAGCTCACGTCACGTAACTTAAGTTACGCTACTCGTGTTTAATAACCTCCTTACGTAACACAACTACGATAAATCACTCTTGACACTTGGTCGGACACAATCCCCCCCGTCTCCAGAGGGAAAGTCCAGCGTTTGACCCATCCACCCTCCCCTCGACTCAAGACACGTGTCCACAGGATCTGTCACCTACGTTCACTGTCTGCGTAGAAAGCTGTGCAATGCTTTCTAGTAGTGGAGCGTCACGTTACACGTGAGACGGGGCGTCATGTTGTCCACTCCACACTTGCATTTAGGTGATTTCCGGCGATGAGACGCCTCTGGAAACTTCTGACCTGCTGTAGAAACTAAATACTGTCTAATAAAATGAAGCTGAGCTGTTCGTCCAGTCGGGTGGTTGTTGGAGGATGTAGCTTGTTTTGGTCAAGGTTTAGACATAAGAAACACTCGGTTAGGGTTAGAAAAAGGTCACGATGTGGCTCACCTGCTTCGGGACAGGAAAACCAAAACAAATCCAACATCCAGTGGGTTTTGTGATGGCAGTGGTGGTCTCTCACTCATCGTGCCAGCTCTTAAACGTATTATGTGAACATGATATGTAGAAATACTGATGTGATACAAGTGCAGGAACGCAAAATGGCAACATTAAGTTCTGGGCCGGGCCTGAAATCTTCCGCTGTGTGGTGAAACCTCGCTGAACCTTTGCATCGGTACAATGACGTCTTTGGTGACATTTTAGGAAAAGAATCTCAAAATGGAACTAATTTGATTAAAGTTCCTATTTCTGACTCTCTGTAACAAGATTACGGAAACATCTAGAGAGATAAATTGTCTCATTATCGTACTCGAACCGCGGAGGAGAGCATCACACAAACACGATCTTTGTCGATCGGATCTGCGGCTCGTGGAGCGATGGCGAGTCTCGTGTGTGGAAGGCCTTTCAGCGGCCCTCGGTGATCGTGGCAGTGACATCCGCTCCGTCTTAGTTTGATTTGTGCGGCGGTTTGCTTGCCAGCTCTCCTGACAGCAACGCAGTGGGAATAAAAGCATCTCGGTTGGTCTGAATTACAACATCCTGTTGTTCTCCGACTCGAACAATCTGTTTGAAATTAGACCAACCGCTGGCACATTAACATAATTAACTTATCAGCTGACTGGGCCTCGAGGCTTTCTGCAAGACTTGATGATTTATAGTCAGTCTTTTTTATCTCTCCGTGGCTCAGGGGAGGCGGTTTAACAAAGATACAGCTGATGAAATTTCAAGACCTTCAATGCGTCCCTTCAGGCGACACCGGAGCGCACCGTGCAGCGCATTGTTCTAACGTGGTGCTTCACTGTCTCATAAATCACCGAGCCGTTGACCTATGAAGCAGCTTTTTCGTGGCCCGTTTTGCATCTGAGGCCGCTGCCGCAGAAACGTGAGACGGCGGGCGTGCGTTGAAGCCGCGCTCCCAGCTGCCGATGGCGGTGATAAGACTCAGCGGCCGTGTGCGTCACTCTCTTGTCATGGTACTTTGAATACTATCAGCTCTCTTTCAAGCTTGCCCAAACACAGAGGGGCAGTTTGAGGAACCCCAGGGGAAGATCAGTCCAAAATATGCAGGCCAGATCGAGATAGACATCGCTGGTCTGAGCCTCGGAGAATAAAAGGACAGCAGATGAGGGAAGAGGAATAAACTCTCCCTCATCTCTCCATCTCTCTCCCACGTTGCCGGTGCTCAGTCTTCCTTTTTGTAACTCTTTCGCTTCTCTGTTAACTCAAACTCGCTGTGACTTCTCGGCCCTGTTGTTTCACCCTCGACGGGCCTCAACGTGTGCAGCACATTTATTTTAGGCGACTAATAATTATTGGCATCGCTGGACGATGACGATTATTTGACTTATTTGATTTGATCTATTACGAAATGTCCGAAAATGATGAAAAATGTTTCCCGAAGTCAAAGATGACGTCATCAAATGTCTTGTCTCGTCCACAACCCAAAGATAATCAGTTTACTGTCATAGAGGAGGAAATAAACCAGCAAATATTCATGTTTAAGAAGCTTTAAAATGATGATTAATTCAATAACTGACAGCTAAATGACCAATAGATCAATCGTTGCAGCTCTAATTCTATTTGATAAAGGCCAAAATGTCCCAAAATCACCATATTCCAAGTTTATGGAGGCCAAGACTTCTTGAAATTGATTGTTCGGGTCAACCAACAATCTGAAAAGGGAAATGAACTCAATTTATCATGACAGAGAAATGTAGCAGGGAACCACATCTGAGAGGACGAATCCAACAAATATTTCAATTGTTAATTTTTCTGCCGACCAAGTAATGGAGTAATTGTTCTGGCCGGTGGTCGGGGAAGTTCTCCGATTATTTACTTACGTAAAACATGTGATACCACAATGAAAAAATACTTACTGAAAACGTCAGGAATAAAAGTTTTGATGTTCACGGAAGCAAATCGCGGACAAACTGTTTTCTGCAAAATATATTTACAGTGTGACAAGTAAAGATTCTCATATCCTGTCAGAGTGCTACATTAATATATAAGGTACTTTATTTAATATCACTTTTTATGCGTAAACATGTAAGTTCAAATCAAATCAAACTTTTATTTATATAACACAAGTCATACATCAAAAACAAGCGCTGAACATGAAAGCACAAGTTTGAGTAAAAGACATTTTAAAGGAAATATAATGTGTAATGGAGGGAAATTAAGATAAAATAATAAATGAGAAAGAACAGTAGAAATATACACCAGATATAAACCTTGATATCCACACAGGCCTCGTCATCCTCAGATCCTCTGGCAGGTCCTTCCACAAGCTGTGGCTTACTTACACTTTACATACTGTTCGGGTAGTTTAACCTATAAGAATTGGACACTGCAGGTGAACAGGTGAAAATATTAACTGACAGATATCATGATGAAAATGTCCCCAGTTGGTATATTCACATTAAGACAACTATTTTTTGTATCACAAGTTTTTTTAAATCACGTTTAAATATCGACAAAAGTTTCAAAAGAGGTAATTTTAGATATCTCTATATATCACAACAGCCATAAAATCAATAGACTTTCTCTATATTGTTCTGTAAATCAGGCTGTGAATGATATATGAACAAACGCCTCTGTGCAAACCTTCAGAAGATTAACAGGAACAAACCTGGAACGTTTGGTGTCTGTAAGAGCTGCTGAAGTGGAGATGTTTGGCTCAGATAACAAAGTTGACCAGTTGATTACTTACATCAAGAATATTACTTTAAGTTTTCTGTATGTTTTAATACGTAAACTAGGCTTATCTACTTAAATATGTGTTAATATATGTACAATCTCCACTCATACAAACACCCAAATGTGTATTTTGGACATTTTATCGAAGCAAAAATAGAACAAAAACTCAAAATCGTCCAGTGCGTCAAAACTCCTGACTTGATGTATCCAGTTACTTTCTCTCTAAGTCATTATCCTGATTTGCAGACAGCAGTCAAACCTTAAAGACAGTTAAGCAGTGACACTGTATTCTTGTACTTGCAGGCCTGGTAGTGTCTGCCTTCTCTATCTGAGCCTCATCTGAGAGCTCTCCG
>OMLP01030677.1:25325-38151 GCA_900302685.1 Spondyliosoma cantharus
GTTTTCTGTATGTTTTAATACGTAAACTAGGCTTATCTACTTAAATATGTGTTAATATAAGTACAATCTCCACTCATACAAACACCCAAATGTGTATTTTGGACATTTTATCGAAGCAAAAATAGAACAAAAACTCAAAATTGTCATTATCCTGATTTGCAGACAGCAGTCAAACCTTAAAGACAGTTAAGCAGTGACACTGTATTCTTGTACTTGCAGGCCTGGTAGTGTCTGCCTTCTCTATCTGAGCCTGATCTGAGAGCTCTCCGGCACCTGTCCCAGCGCTGCTGCCCAAACGCTCTGCAGATGTAGGAGATCAAGGCCATTCTTTTTTGACATGCCTTCCTCCCTCTGTTTTTATTATGGGCGGCCTGTTATGTATTACACGGAAAAAACCTGGGTGACTGGCCGGCCTGATGCTTCCTCTCAACAGAGAGAACCAGGCTGTTTGCTCCGTATGACCGAACCGTCTGGGAACCTCGGGCGTCGAGACAGACAAGGAAATTGGACTAAGACTCTCTGCCTCCCACTTCTGGCTGTATCCTCCAGAGGATCCACTCAGATATGATCCAGTTGCCACGACCGACTCCACGTCGCAGCTCCCCCCGTCACAGAGGCGGCTACAGTTAAATGTAACCAAAGCTCAGAGAGGCAGGAGGCGGCTGGGGATCGAAATAAGGGGTTCATGTGTGCCGCATCTGAGCGCTTTGATTCCTCTTGAGAAGTCTCATAAGGGAGAAAAGGTCAAAGGTTGGGGAGTTTCCCCACTGTTTCTTGCTTTTGTTGTGGTCTCTCGCTGCAGCTTTGGTGATTAAGTTAAGGGGCTTTGATGTACCATTAGAAGAGCAGGGGTGGAGGGGGTGGAGAGGGTGGAGGAGGTGGAGGAGGGGGGTTTCTCTCTCAGACAGGTGAGTGATGGACTCAGACAGGTGAGCGATGATGAAAGACAACAACCATTGTGTTGTCAACAGGCTCAGCCCTACTGTAAAAACACCTTTTAGCATCTGAGCATGTCACAAAGGGGATTTGCGTGAAGGGCGCACTCAAGTCCCAAACGACCGCTCTTAATGTCACTCACAGCGCTGCGCGTCGAGCCTTCGTGCCTGCAGAGACACGTTACTTAACTGGTGTTATTCAGGGAACTTTTACATGTGAAGTATGTAGGTGGAAAAAAAAAAAACATCTTGAGGGCCCGTTGTGATTGATGGCTGAGAGAGATCAGACTGCAGTGACTGAAGCCAGTCTATTGGTATCTGATACATATCCGCGGAGCACAAAACACAAGCCTCGTATCGTATTACCTGAGCCCACATATGCCGTGTTGTGTGGGACTGGGTATTTTAAGGACAAATACTGAGAACAAAACATCTTTTATAGTCCTGAAAGCCGTGTTATTCCCCTTAAAGCGTGGAGGGGTAGCTGTTGAAAACTGAGTAAGCAGGTCTCCCTCCATAACATGTCATGTAGGTCATAGACATCTCTACTGTGAATCAGCCAGACTGGGGCACCTGTCTGGGACTTCATTCCCCAAGTGACCGTCTCGACTGTCTTAACCCCGTTTACCTTGTCTCAGCACAGGTAGCCAGCCAGTGAGTGGGCGTGCGGGATGAGCTCGGGAAGCTGGACGCCCTCGTTTGTCTTAAGACCTTTACTTGGCAGGATTCAAGTCGCTCACCTGAGAGTCACGTGTGCCTGTGGAGGTGGCTCGATGCCACCTGTTGTTGGCTCAAGTGTCCTCTTCGGCCTTAAAGGGCCAGCGCCAAAGTTCAAAATGAAACCAGCTTGCTAAAACGTCACAAGTGAAATTGACCTCGTCTAACTCACCTGTAGTTATACCTGAACATGCTGATCGATTTCTGTCTCTGAGATTTCTCCCACTTCTCCAATCAAACGGAGGTGAACAGATTATTGAATAGAGTTTTACTGAATGTATTCTGACATTTTGTGCACATGGGCATGAATTGTCCATTCTCTTCGACTCGACAATCAGCAGTTCTGTTTAAAATTAATTTCGTGACCATGTTCATGAACTCAAAATATGATGTTTTCTCTCTATTTCAGAAACAGATTTATTTATTTTTAAATTAACATATTACCAGAATCACAATATTTCACTAATCTTAACCAAAGTTAATCCTATTTATTTAAATTTAATTTTAACAAGCTGAAAATATCTTTTTCTGACCTCAACTTGACCACAGACTGGATGTTTGGACCCAAGGTAACCCATCAGAACATTGAATTACATCAAGATGATCAACGTTAACCACTTCAGCCGTTCGTCCTTCTAATGTTGTCGCAGTGATCGGTGTGTATGTCAGTCGTAATCTGCACAGCTGGTCTATACTTTTGCACACGTATCGGTGGAACTGAGCATCAGATACGTTGCAACTAGACTCCTGACAGTATCTTTACACGATCAATCGTTTGGAAAACTGATGATTTAGTCGTCTTTCCATGGCTGCATCTTTCGGATGAAATTTACAAGGAGCAGGAAAAGCTAAATCCTCCCCTGCATGTTGAATGTGTCCCCCAGCCATTGAGGAATTCGACCTGGCACATCAGTGAATGAAACCAAAGCCTCCTGGCTACCCCAGAAAGCCGCCCGGCATTACAACTACAAGTGTAATCACAGTAATCTGGCTGAATCCCATTATAGCCCTACCGGAGTCTAGACAGCGTGATCTCCTGCACCGCTCCAAACTCTGTGCTCATAAATGACACCAGTGAGTTTTTTTTTCTGCCATTATATTTATAAGAGGTTGCCTCCACAACACACACAAACACACACGCACACACACACACACAACCAACCCCCACCCAGAAATCCACCTAAATCAACACTGTGTAATATCAGACAGCGGGGTTAGAGGATTTGCGGCCTTTCTAAAAATACAACATGAGAGATGAATGAGTGGAATCTGTCGCGCTAAGCTGCATTACACATTCGTGTATGCACATGCATTGTCTTCATTGACTGACTGTATTTTCTTTCTTTTTTTTTTTTTTTTGCTTGTCAACTTTCACCCTCCGTCTCCTATCAGTATGTCCTCTGGGTTTTTCTCAGCAAAGTAGATTGATTGTGCTTAATAGTGTGCTTTGTGAGGCGGGACATGTTCCAGACAAACACGTGGATTAGAGAGCGCAGGGACACATTGTAACTCGAGCACAGGCAGATGAAAAATGTTCTGGATTTCCTCTGCCGAGCTGAAGATAAAACTGTCCCCGTGTACAAGAGTTCACGTCCTTTTGTGTTTTCACTCATGGTGATGATCTGCTGTCCTTAAATGGAGGGCATCGGCGCCCTGACGGCGAGGAAATGTAGGACAATTGAAAACAGCGACGTTGTCCTCAGGGACAAGTTCAGATAATGTAAATCATTCAATGCATGTGCGGCCTCGGGCAGCGCTTCATAAAGTGGATCTAACAGAGTGTAATAGAGTTTGTCCTGCTGCAGGACTGCGATGTTTGTCGGTCGATCATCTGCGTTCACGGTCCACAGAGCACCAGTCTTATCGTTCTGGTGACCCCCTGGACACCATCGAGTCCAACTGTTCACCTGACAAACACTGATGCATCGAGGAAATTAAGTTTGTATTGTTTTTATTATCTTTCTGTCCACTTATAGTGTCACCAGAGTTTAGACCAGGAACAAGAAGCACATCCCGTCCAGCAGTGCGGCGTACGCGAGTTGCCTACTGACGTGCCACTGACGAGCAGCGCCCTGGTGACCTGCAGTCCAACAAAGGAAAACAACATCTTTTCTGAAACTTTCCAGTGACAGTTTAATTCTTCTTCCAAGACTTCTTCACTTGAAAGTTACTCTAGGCCAGCCGGCTTCTCTGACGACGCTGGCTCCCTCTTCAAAGTAAAAGGCCTTTGAGACACGTTCAAGAATTTGTAATTAAATCTGAGCTTTTTAAACTCCAGATACTTGGATACCTCAAATATGTAGAGACCTGTTGAGCTTCCTGGCACCCTTCGTATCTTACAAAGCCGTTTTACAGACACCTACATTTAGTATTGAGCATTTTTGAGTGCTGCACCAATAAAATGACTCCTGCGAGTCAGTTTCAGGAAACAACCTGGGTGTTACACTAAGACATGACATGATTTACTCTCTGTAACAATACCCTGCTCACCCTCAGCAGTAGGGATTCATATCTGGTGTCTTTTCTCCGCTCTCTCTTTTGATCTGCCATGCCCGCTCATGTGAATCACATGCTGCCGCCGCTGCTGCTTGTGTAGCGCGCTATGAGCTCCTCCTCCGACCCAGCATCCACCTGTCGTCTCCAAATCATTATCATCGCTCCCCGAGTTTGCTGTGTCCTTGCAGGGAGTGACAGGGTCAGAACTCATTCTCCAAACATCTGCACATATTCTGCGTTCGCATGATGATGCGTTCCGCATGAGATGGCTGACGGACGGCTACACGGCGGGCTCGGTGGTCCCTCCCCCGCTCGCACATGTTGGCATCACAGAGCATTAAAGTGCCACTTGATTTGAAGAGCTAAGCAGGTCTGGAGGCCTGCCAACGGGGAGCTCCGATTGCAGTGTTGACATTGCTCATTCTCATCCTTCACCTGCTATCTATTAGCCCTGTCCTGGTGATACTGGTGATACTGGGGCAGCGCAATTTTTGCCCCGGGGGGCTAGTTTCACTGCGTCGCAGCCTGAGAAGACTGGTTGGAATTTGCCGCAGGGGTTTCATCAGTGATGTGGAATAATCTCTGGCCACAGTTCTGGTTATTTACAGACATTTTATGTATTTTTCATCTTCTCAGAGCCGATAAAAGCTGTGGTGAATTTAATAATGTATCCCAGCTGATAAGAAAGTATGTTGCGCGATGTTTTTGTATCCAGCAGCGATACAGTCTGTGTCTTTGTTCCAATCGTGTGAGAGGCCACAGAGGTCTCTGTTGTGAAACAGCGCCCGGCTTACACCTTCTATACTGTTATTATTTGCCTTCGTGTTCCTTTGCGTCTCCCTGTAGTATCGATAACATGTGAAGTATAAAGCCATTGTTCTGTGTTTAGCTCGTGATGCGACACATATTTCAGATTTCAATATACAGCAACTCCTCAGAGAGAAATGTCATGGCGGTGTGTGTTTCCCCCCCGAGGACGGACAGGTGTAAGTTTACACACACAGACGGACACATTTGCCGTATACACGCAAATACATGTATGCATCGACACACACACACGCACACACACACTGAGGTTTTTAGTGGTCGGTTCACCTCGACGACAAATATATTGTGTCTTTTTCTTTTCTTTTATAAAGCAACGTCTTTCCAGGAACAGCGTCCCAGCTACCTGGAACATTTGTTCCTATGGAAACTTCATCCCACTGCACAAATGGTTTCCACAAAAACAGTTGTTGAAGTTGTTTTGTGGATCAACAGTAACAAGACACTGTTTCTGAAAAGACATGCTGCTCTTGATTTTACCTTAGGGTCGTTATTTAACTACTTTCAGCTCCACAACACAATTCGCCCCCAGTAAACTGGCAGAAGTCCAATCGATTTATATCCCCTGAAAAAATGGTTTTGTTTGGTTGCCAACAGTTTATTTCATCCAGTGTAAAATCACAAATGTGCCTCAAGGGGCTTGACTGTATTCCTGACAGCCAGCTCAATCTCCAAAATCAATATTGGCAACGTATGCTTCTGCTAAACCACAAATATGTTTTCCACATTTCTTTATGTTGTAACTTGACGGTTCTTCAGGTTCTGTTTTCTTTTTAATGTCGTGAAAACGCCGGGTTTATAATCTGTTTAGGTCGAGGCATGAAAACCACTTGGTTAGCGTGAGGAAAAGATCACGTTTTGGTTTAAAACACCTGCTTTTGTCACACAAACACAGCTGGAAATTGTCCCGAGGTCTCACAAATGTTGAAACCGGGGCTCGAACGATTGCACCTCGCGTGGCAGACTCATGATCTCCTCCACCTCTGGACAGGAGAGCAGGCTGATATACATGTAATACGGACGTGATATGACATGCATTGTAGAAATGTCAATATGGTATTGTATGGTAATGTATTCCTCGTTAACTGCCACCATTTGATTATGTAGTCTGGACTGGTACATCGTATGACACCCTGCAGCCTCAGACCCTCACTTCAGATGAAGAGGAACTCCCTGAAAAGCATTTAATGGGGAAAAAGAGGAGGGAACCTCAGTGAGAGCAGCAGAGGAGGGCTCCCTCTTTCAAGACTGATCCTACGACTCTAAGTTGACGCTGTAGTCACTCTTCTACTCGTCCACAGCAGTTTAAAGAGCAAGAAAAGTCAGAGGTGGAGTTGGAGAGAGGAGGTGGAGTTCATGTTGGGAGTGAGACCTTGTTGGTTGCAGGAGATGTTGCTGCACAGATTCCATCATGAACAATCAGCATGATAAAATCATAGACTGGTGCAGAGGTAGAAGAGACAAGAGGTGAGGCTGGATCTCCCGGAGCTCCAACATGTGTGGAATGAGGCACCGACAGCTGGTGAAGGTGAAGATCCCAACACTTCTTCATGTCTGATATTATTTTGATTAGGTCTTTGCCCTCATAAGCTCTTCTAGAAGCCTCACTACATTGTTTTTATCAGCATGTTTCATCCTGTACAGCTACTTTGCAAGAACATGAGGTCAAATTAAGCAAAGTAGCAGTCAGTCTGCAGAAGGAAAGGGATTAGCTCATGTGCTGTGCAGGCTAAGTCAAAGAACCCTCCACAGTCCGCCTCTTAATGCTTATTAAGCGGTCGCTGCCTCAGACAGCTCGCACGCACACGCACACATACACACGTACACACACAGAAATATGCATCAGCACAGGTATGATTTTGTGCCGTATCACTTTGGAGTTGATTTATTTTATTTTATTTAATTCATTGTGTGATTGGTGTTGGACAGACAGAGCCACATTTAAACAAAAAATAATAAATGCAGTGTGATAATTCAGAAATGTGAAATTTGCACATGTGTATTAAACACACGCAGAACGCAACAAAATTATGATTTATATCCTCTTATGCTCATACACAGCCCACAGCATGCTAGTTCACATACAAACACAATACTCAAAAGCATGTTCAAGATCTTCAGCTGCCAATTTTGAAGTAAAATTCACTTCGTGAATGAATAAAAGTCTGAGTGAACTGTTCCCAAACTTGCTCGACGTGCCCTCGTCCTGAAGTCCAGGTGGTTAAAGAGTAATCCAGCCTCGTGAGGACGGAGAGAGTGTTGCGTGGCGTCTGGACAGCATCCTTGAGACTGACGGCTCTGCGCGGCAGGTCCAGACAGACCTAGAGAGGGGATTTGGTCACGCAGGAGTGGGAAACTGGGGCACACTGGGATCTGTGGTCCTCAGAGTGGAGTGTGAATGAGTCCTGGGCCGACCTAGGGACGCTTGCTGCCACGTCCCATTGGTCCAGCTGCAACTGGTGGCGTGCAGATATTGGGTGTCAGCTGTTGTGCTGGCAGCTGTCAGTCAGTCACCACCTGCCTTTGCGCTGGATTGGCTTCTAGACTGGCTGTGTGGCAGGTCTTTGGACTGTGTGTGTGTGTGTGTGTGTGTGTGTGTGCATATGAAGAATATGCAGGTTATATATCCACGACTGGGACTCCTGATTTCACATGGATGATTTTTGATTTTGTTTTCAACTTCGTTGGATTAGGAGAATGATTGGAGCAGCGGCTTGTGCACTTCCAACACACACACCTGAGGTGAGTGGAAGCAATTTACCACCAGAACGTTTGAACAAAGTGTTGCTTTGATTTGATTATGAGGATAAATATGAATTGCTGTAAAAAGTCTTGTAGAATTGAATAATAATTTTTTTTATTAACTTACAAAGTGCAGTTTTAACTTGAAATGATGAAAGTTGGCTGAATTGGTGAACGTACTGTACAGAGTTAAACTAACTCAATTAAAATGAAAGTTTCCAAAACAAACATGATCAGCAGACTTCCCAGCATGCATTGTTTGACTCTCCTGAGACCCTTCTCATCATAATTTGAAGGAAACTTACCTGATGGAAACTTGCTGAGCGTCTTTAAGATTTTCTTAAGACGAGTTGTGGTTGTTTGTTTTCATAATGATGAAAAAATTGCTAACTATGATTAAAGTTAGAACTGAATTCAATCTTTAGTCCCGTACAAGTTATCACCCAGACAACCAGTTAGTATTATTTTATATTGCTGTTGTTCTGATGCTGGAATAGAATTGCGCCAAGAAAAGCAGCTACATCTGTAATTTACAATGTTGAAGTTGATATAACTAAGATGAATTCACTGGATAAAATATGTAGACTTAACTTTATATGAAGCGTTTTCAGAATCGAAAATGAAAGATTGTGTTAAATCAACCGGAGAATGTCACACAAAGCAAAGAATTTAAGTAAAACCAAGTTATTATTTATACAACAAGAACATTTTTCTTTCTTTGTTTTGAATCGTCACAAAATTACCTCAACTTATCTTTTCAAATTCAGTCAATTTAAACATTTAAGGCGGCTTGGACAAACACATGTCTAAATATATATATATGCAATATGACCAAGTGCAAGTTCCAAACTGCAGAAGAGTCAGTTTCTTTAAAAAAGGGAACACTTATAATGAAGTTCTGTAAATGTTGTTCTCCAGATGTAAGAAAACATGTTTATTGTCAAGACAAATATCACATCATCATCAAAAAACTTTCATCAGGTTGTTTCCAACAAACAATGATAGAAACTATCTTACAAAGGTTATTTGACCCACATGGACCAATCAGGTCACACTACAGACTGATGATATATTTATATATATATATATGTATAATATCATGCAGTTTGTTGCATCAGGAAAACATTTACATATGAAACTCAAAATGTACATCGTTGTGATAACGTAACGGTAAGAAGATAAATATAGTTATATGAATATATCTTCTCCAAGACGCTGAATTAGGTAAAAAAACAATACATAAACACATACAGCATTAAAACAACTATATTTTAAATAATTACATTTGGAAAAATACAATATAGATAATAAGCTGTGTCTGGAAAATAACCAATGACAGAGAACATCTCATAGCATCACATTAAGAAGCCGGTCGATGTTCAAACTTTTGTGAGAAAACGATCTGCAGCAGGCTTCACGTCTCTTTAACAGCCAGTGAAGATCAATAACTCTAGGCCGCGAGTTGTTTCTCGATCATATCGCAATCACAGTATTAGTCCAAGTTAATGCAACATAGATTTTTGTAAGCATACTGTGCAGCCCTGAGCTCTGTGTTTGCATCGGTAAGAGCTCGCACAGCCGCCGCCATGAGAGGCCAATTAATCACATTATAGGAGATATAAGCGGGTTACTGCCGTCGCTGGCCTCTCATGTGATTGGAAGGTGATGTTGCTATTGGATAAAAAACTCTTTCTTCTTCACTTTCTTTTCACACTGATGGGCATACTTTCTTAATCGATCAGATATCTCCCTGTTTCTGCGGGGTGATGCCAGGTGGCAGGTACTCCGCTTCCCCGCCTTATTACCGAGCCTCAGTTGATTACTTGTAAATGCCTGAGTGCGTATGGCTTGAAGGCGCACGCCGGTGTCACGGGGAATGCCCTCTTAATGGGGGCAGCAATCAGGCAGCCGTCGCCACCGAGCCGAAGGAAAACACGCAAGAAACATGCAGCATGTCAGAGGCTCATTAGGGAGCGGAGCGGCGTTTATAACACTGCTGAGAGGAACAGTAAATCACTGTGCTCCCCTAGAGCGCTGAGTGGAGGGAGTCCTGCCTGCTGAATGCACTGGTCATCGTTCTACACACAACACTGACTCTGTGTGTGTGTGTGTGTGTGTGTGTGTGTGTGTGTATGGTGTGTGTGTGCTCCACAGCGGCGGCAGCAGAGGCCAGTTCTCTCTCTGTTTTTATGTTTTCAGGTCTCTAAAGATCACGGCTAACAAACTGTGTATGTCATCAGCATAATGCTGCAAGTAAAGTGAAATTTCTCAGCTTTTCAGTGGTATCACACACGTCTTGTTTGGGCCCTCAAGGCGGCCTTCCTTTTTATTCTCATGGAGAGTAAGTGAAATATAAGATTACAGCTGTTTTACTACTGATAGTATTATTATAGACGGCCGTAACTTCCTCAGGAAAGGCCAGATGTAGAGAGGAATTCATACGGAAGTCTAAAACATCCGAGTACATCTTTTAAAATAACTGGCGTATTAAAAGGATTCTGTTAAATTCCTCCATTCTCAGACAAAGCAAATGTAGAATTGGGACTTTAAATGAGCCGGACTGAAACATCAGGTTCTCCTGCATCAGATGATGGACGAGGCGTCATGCCGGCTGCTAGAACAGGCGAGGAAAGACAAAATAAATAAATGAGAGTCAGACGCCGCCCAAAATCATTCAAGGGTTAAAATGTGAAGTCAACGGACCAAACAGAGACAGAAACATCACAAAATCTCACTGCGCATCACCTCGTCCCTCTGCATCAAATCCTTTTATATGAAGAAATTACCGGAGGAAACACACTGTGTACGGTCTGAACCTGAACGCATCAGTTCCTCAGACATTAGCTCTTGATTAACTCTTCCAATTAGATAGCCATCAGCAGCTCTGGGGCCCTGATACAAACCAAATGGGATAGCAGACACACAGCCGCAGTGAATTGTGTCATTGTACGGCTGATAATGGCCGCCTTCTTACACACATTAAGTCAGGGGGGGCCCTCGAGGCCCCTGGCGGCCTGTTTTCACATGAAGTAAAATGCCTCCCATTCAATAGGTCGCGGGCTGCAACGTTAAACATTTATGGAGGTTGTTTAAACAGCCGTTAACTGCAGATTAAGTGAGATCTGCACTGCTGGTTTGGAAGAATCTGCCGTTCAATCCTGCACACACACACACACACACACACACACACACACACACACACACTGGTCATTCATGCCATGCGCTCTGTCTCCTCTGGGACAACGCTGCTGGAGTTTGAGCCTCTCATGTGTAACCAAAGTTTGAGGCTCTAATGGCTCCCTGATGGATTGTTGATGTATCTAATAGGTGTGAACATATTTAGGATCAGGGTGGTTTTTCCACCTCATAGTCAGAAATATTATCAAACACAGAAGGAAAAGAAATAGCTCGAGCTGCAGAGAGAGGTATCTTTACTCTTCATCCTTTCCTTTAATTCATACTTTACCACCAAAGAAGTTCAACGCTGCGCTCACTGACACCTGTTTCTCCCAAGTTAGAGACACATTTGTCTAATGACAGTTTAGTCATTATCCACACACACCTATGTGAATGAAAAGAGAAAAGTCAGGTGAAGTTTGGTAATTTGCAAAACATTTCTGAGCAACACATGTCCTCTCTGGTTGGTGTTACGTTTCATGAGAAGCATATTTTTTACTTGTGTTTTACATCCACACGTGAAGCGCTTTGCAAAGAAACGTTTCCCCCTCAACGTCCATTAAAAAGTAAAGGACTCATTTGTTTTGTGTTTGGGCCCTCAGACGTTACGTTCGCTGCCCTGGTGCCCTGATATTGGAGGTTCAGTCAATTACCGTGTCCTATTTTTCACTTGCCCTTTTCGTGTCTAATCTGGTCTTGAAACTTGTCTGAGAGGACGAGACCTGGCCCCTCCGCAGAGGATGGGGACTGAGACTGTGACCGGACCAGATTATCCTGCAGGAACTTCCCACTCGTCTCGTTCTCAACCCAGACACAAACGTGACGTAAGGTCGAAGTTGTGCCCGGGGGCTGAGTGCAGCAGCACGCTAGCGCCGTCTAATATGGAGTTAGCCTCCTTTCACCGCTCTGTAATTAGCGTCAGCGGAGGGAGGGTTGGGCGATGCACTGTACGAGGAGAGGAAACACCATGAGGTCATGAGGCTGCTGGTGGGTCACTGTCAGGGTCACGGACTTGTTAATGAGGCGAGGATGTTTTGACTGCGCGGATCAGTTAGTCGACCTGTGGAAAGAACTGGAGGTGGTTTGGGAAGAAAAACCCACCAAACTGGAGCTAACAAACATCTCATTAATATCTTAAGAAATACCTACTTTGAATTAGCATAAACCTGTAAACATTTTGAATATTTTCACAATCGTTATCTCAATTGTATCAATGAGAGCAGATTCTGTAATGGCAGTGTTTTATTTACATCCTCCGCGCCAGTGTTTGAGATATGGTAATAAGCCTGCTCACACAGTTGAATTGGCAGTGCACACAGTTGGCTCGTTGTTGTTTTGGTGTTTTGTGTGGGCTGGGGCCGGGGTGCCTGCCGAGGCGCTGGTGTGGACAGCTGGCCCGTCTGATCCCTCTAGTCTGCTCTTAAATTGGTTTTAGCGGCAGCACTAATAAAGCTGATTATCTGTGTGGCCCAAGGCCCCACTAACCCTGTGACACTGCTGGCAGCTGGTGGGACCGGGAGCTCGGAAGCCATCCACGCTGCACAAAAAAAACAAAAAAAAACGAGGCATATTAATTAGTAATTTTGTGGTACAACATCTCGATATCACAGGAAAGAGAACGCATCATCACGCTAGGACTCCACAGCAGACAGATTCACTGTGGTTTCTTTGCTCCTTTTCCCTGAAAGACTTAAAATGCATGAAGCTAAATGACATTTTTTGCATTTTTTTGGAGCGTAACACTGCCTCCACCTCCTCCTCCTCCTCCTCCTCTTCTTCTTCTCGATTGACAGCTAAGACTCCATCCTCCCTCCCTCCGTTCCTCCTTCCCTCGCTCTTTATTTCTCCCTCTCGTACAGTCGTCCCTCTCTGGGCAGCTGCTGTTAAAACCCTCTCTGCTGCTAAACCCCCACCCCGTCATCACCCCGCCTCAC
>OMLP01030677.1:38171-49423 GCA_900302685.1 Spondyliosoma cantharus
ATCCTCGCCGCTTGCTCCCACTTCACCCTCTCGGCACATTTTCACATTTGATGCACGCACTCCGACGCAACTTGTGTGTGCTGTGCGAGCGTCTTTTGGCATGTAAAGCGCGGTTAATCTATTCATTTCTTACTCGTGCATGGTTATGTTCAGCCCCGTACGCACATATGTGACATATGTGTAGTCCCATTGTTGAACATGGGTGGACACGAAGGGGGAGGAAGCCGGGGGGGGGAGGAGTGTGTGTTCCCCTTTCAGAGCCTAATTGTTTAATGTGCTAAATGTGTGCTAAATGACTCGCGCAGGCTGTGTGAGGCGCAGGGCACACTGACAGTTGGATTTTTGTTTCCCCCTGCACCCAGAGAAAGCACACACACACACACACACACACACACACACACACGCACACACACCCAGAGATTACGGCGTCTTAATATTCATATTGATTAGTGTGTGATGTCGCGTTGGGAGGGCAGCAGGGGACAGGCAGCGAGCGCCCAGGGTTATTCCAGTCAAACATCATTCAAATAAGACTTGAAAGCAATATTCACGCAGGACATTCACAAACAACTCGATTACTGTGAAAATCCAGATTATGTTAATAGATTAAAGTCTTTATATAATTCGCGGTGACCCCAACTTCACAGTTAGTAGTTCAGTTATTATCCAGAAAGACGCAGGGCAGCAAAGAATTAGGATTTTGTACGTGAGCAAAAAAATAAAAACACTTCAATGAGTTTATAACCATGTGATTACCTCGCTGGTATATTTACATTTTGACGATGTGCATTCCAGGAACAGGAACAAAAGCGCGCTTGTGCTGAAGGTGATGCAGGAGGAAACATGTGATCGTGAGTTCAGACAACATGAGTGGCTGAAGCTCGTTGCGAAAACGATGTGACACCATGAATCCTCTCAGCTCGTCGGTGCTGTGGATGAAGAACGTAGCTGCTACGGGCTGAAAAACGTCATCAGCTCCATTCTTATAATCTTTACGGTTTTAATCTTTAAACTTACTTTAAATAACTCTGCTTTTATCACAGCCCTATATTCATTTTTACTGTATTTTATATAGATTTTTATTTACATTTTACTGCTGTTCTTATTATTCTAATTTTTATCTTTCCTAAACTTTTTTAATCAAATTTTACCTGCAAATATTTTTTTTTAATTTCTATCATTATTTTGCTTTATGCTTGTTTTTATCTTTTATTGTTCATCTTTTATTATTTTAACTATTCATTTAATTGCAATTGTTGTGCAACAGTCTCTAAAACCTGTTTTCATCCCATGTTTTATTTGTGAAGCATTGTGAATAAAGTTTGATTGATTGATTGATTGATTGATTGACAATGAAACTACGTCTTTTGTTACTCAGCTTATGTTTTTGCCTGTTTCCGTCTGTTCGTCTGTTGGTTTGTCAGCAGGATTACACAAAAACTACTAAACCGATTTCCACAGAACTTGGATGGAGGATTAAAATTATCATGATGAAGAAGAATGTAGGTGTATTTACCAGGCTGGTATTTATGAGTGATAATACACTTAAATTATGATTGAGTCGACGTGATTGGTTTAGAATTTGCCGGGCTGTCGAGTTTGATATTTAGACTTCGTCGTTAAGATGTCAGCAAATGTTTTTAGGATACTTTGGTGATTGAGAGAGTTTATAAAGTGGTACAACCAGAGTACGCTGGTACATTCAACAGTCTTTTAATCAATTCACACTCATTACTCTCTGATTGCTCACCACTGGTAAGTTGATCATGTGACAGCGGTAATCAGAGTATTGATCTGTGCTCAATCAAGGATCAAATTGCTCACAGAGAGGACGTTTGTCTGTTAGCAGACACAAAGTGGAGAGATTATAATCTTTATAAATACATTTTCTCTTTTCTTCACTGTCTGATTTTCCTGCCGTGCTTTCTCAACAGGACTATTAAAGTCAGAGATTGTATCAACAGTTTTACAGCATGCTAACACGATCAATCAAAAATATGGATCAATAACAACAGAGGAGCTGCGATGCTCGTATCTGGGTGTTTGGCTGTCTTTGACTCACAGCTCCCGTAAGCTTTGCCGTTTCTCTGGTTTCACTCGCTGAGAGCAGCTTGCTTGACTTGTCCTTGGCGTCCTACAGACCCTAAACTGAAGAAAGACTTCGTGACACAAGCGGTTTTGGTCACTCTGCACAGAGAGAAGAAGGGGATGATGACGGCAGAGAATATGTCCTGCAGCACAGATCTGTAAACAGAGAGAGGCTTCTTTGTGTCTGCGTCAGTAACAGATCCATTTGAACGCCGCTTCTTCTTTTTCAATAACTGGGGGAAAAACTTCTTTATGACTGTTGCCGTTTTGATTTCGAGTGCTCTTATCGAGGCATTTTTGTGACGTCACGTGGTTTGTTTTGAAGTAGATTTTTTTTATTGTACATATCTGCAGCAAAAAGAGGCAGCTGAGGTGGTCTCGTACGACAGAGAGGAGATCCTGGGCCAGAACCAAAACACGCTGGTGGGATTATATCCCATCCTGCCTGGGAATGCTTCAGGATCTGCTGTGTATGGAGAGAGGGATGCTGCTGCTTCCAACACAAGGACCTGGATGAGTTGTAGAAAAACGATGATGTAGCTCTGTTGGATTACACTTCACTGCTGAAGGCCATAATATTAATATACTGTAAGTTAAAGTTATTTATTTTGGAAGGAGTGCTGTTATCACTAAACCTTACACAGCTCGAGGCCTCATGTAAAGAACGATGTGGGTTTAAGATTGAACTTGAGATTGACAGTGGGACTGGTGCAGTGTCAGCAGTGACGCTTCAAACCCTTATTTACGTTGTTGAGCTCCGGGAAGTAACCAAAAGAGTAAGACGGTAGATGCAAGCATCTGAGGTGAGATCTGTTCACAGATGAGGAGCTCAGACATCAGGCAGGACTTTAAAGCCGACGCTCTTTGTGAGGAGTGAGGTGTTGGAACATCTAATCAGGAGGACTCCTGGCAGCCTCCCCGAGGAGGGGATACTCACCTGGGAGGAAGCCCGGGGCACACCCACAATATGCGAGATTACATATCCTGCCTTACCGAGGAATGTCTTGTTATCACCAAAGAGAAACTGGAAGACAAGGCTGCGGAGAAAGAGATGGAGGATACTTCACCAACGCAACACCAACAAATGAAGCAACTTTACTCATTCCTTAACTTAAATTACACTATATAACTCAACTTGTAATCTATTGTTGTCCTCGACAAGGAGGTTATGTTTTCACTCACGTCCGTGTTTGATTGGTTGCTTGGTTTATCAGCAGGGCTTCACAAAAAACTAATCTTACCTTTCTCACCTTGATGGCATCTACAGTGCAGTTTGATGCAGATAAAGAGGACTTGGCCTCGGCGTAGGTAGGCGCTCTACTGAGTATCATTGTAGTTCTGTGTGCGCAGAGAACAAGGTACACATGTTATCATTGCAAATGGAAATGTGGATTTTAAAAAGACAATTCTAGAAGTCAATGACAAGCAGATATTCTCGTTATTATATATCATTATTTTCATTATTATTTGATTTGCTTATTTGTGGGTTCAGATCTGATTTAGCAAATCTAAAAAACAAGGACTGTGTTGTGTTTTCACTTGGCTGGTTTAACTTCTTCTCGGGACTGTGCCTGATTGACCTCTGCCTCCTAAATGTGCTCCTTCGTCAGTCAGGACAGGATACCTGAGAAAAGCTGCTCTGCTCTGTGTGACATGTGCACTCCTTCTGCTAAGGTGACAAAATGGAGACCGCAACCCAGTTTTATCAGAGTCCATTCTTACGGCACGCAGCTGGAACTGAGCACACTCGCTCGCGGCGACTTTCTTGCCCTGGGAGAGAAAGAGGAGCCCCCTCACACAAGGAAGCGACTTCAAAAGGCTCCGAGACTTCTGAACATTTAGGAAGTAAACAGAAAAGTGACGCAGGCGGCTGCACTGTAATTGCCCGGTTCCTTTGACTGTTGCCTGGACTTTAGGCTGGAATGTGCAGCCGGGAAGAACTGTGTTGACATTAAGCTCGGCCCGGGCCGGACTGTCTGCATGGACGCCTGCTATAGATCTGCAGAGTTTGTGGTTGGTTTGATCTTTTAAGTTCAAAGAATGAGATGAACTTTTCTGGATGCTTAAATGCTCGAATATGTGATTGTTTTTTGTTTTTACATATCTCATGCGACCAGAGGAAGTCCACATCTGCAACCAATAACACTGTTTTTAATTAAAAAAAAAAAAAAATGACGAATAAGTTAAACTGCACGTTTATAACCAGTTCAGAAATACTACTACAGGTTTAACGTTCAACAACTTTACAGAACTTAGACTTAAAAAGAGTCTGAGTCACGTGATGTTTCCACAAACAGTACTGCCAGGCATTTGGCAAATTTACTCGTTTGCTCTTCAAACATTGCGGAAAAAAAAAAGACTTCAGATCATTTGAGACGGCATGTCGGCATGTTTAGCATCGGCATCACCTGAGCGAAGAGACAAAAGGATGAAACAACAGGCACTTTGATGAATCCCTTTTGAAAAATAGTTATCCAGCGTGAGTTGATCCAAGTGTGTTGAGTTATATCAGCAAAGTTTTGTCAACAGTCAGGTGAGATTGTGAAGCCAGCAACTTGATGAGACAGGTTTTAAAGGGGTGGTAAAAAAAACCCAACATATTTCTCGTCTTACCTGTAGTGCTGTTTATCCATCTAGATTGCTTTTGTGAGAGTTGCCAAGTGTTGGCGATGTCTGCCTTCTCCTCAATTTATTTCTCTTTCTAGAAATCATGACCCGGTTACTCAAGATGATCCACAGACCTTGTTGTGAGCAGTTTCAGGACGAAAAGGCTGCTTCCCTGGCTGAGCTGTCACACTAACTACCCTCTGATCCATGAGTAACTGCACCCTTACCTCAGCAAGGTGACACAGAAATAAAATATTCCTGGCATGAAATTGCTCAGAACAAGATCAGTGGATTATCTTGAATAACCGGGTCATGATTTCTGAAAAAAAAAGAGCTTGTGAGCTCCACAAGCAGAGTCTCATCTCGCTGCCTGATATTGGAGAGAAGAAAACATCTATTAGGCCGAGATCTCCAAAACTCATTTTAAAAACCCATCACTGTTTAACGGACTGACATCCTGGTTTGGTTCAGCTCCTCGCATTTGCATTTTTGTCTCTAAATAAAGAAGAATGGAATAAAAAGTAGTGTGATGACATGTTTTATAAAGATCCATTACCTTCCTCTTTGTGCTGTGTTTCTCCCTGGTTGCCTTTTGAATCAGTATTTTCAGTTTCTTGCCTGCAGCAAGGCCATAAAACACACTGATAATGTTGCATAAATCCTCTGTAAAAACAAGAAAGAAAAACAAAGCGACTTCATAAAATCAACTTTATGATTTCCATCAATCAATTTTACTGCGGAGCAAATCAACTTTGTGTGCAGCAGGGCTCACGATTCATAACAGTGTTAAATATTTAAACACTCTAAATAGAAATTACATAATTCTGATAAATGAAGGGCTTAAAAACAAGAAGCATGCCGGAGGGATTTTATTTGTCAAGCAGCACATCATAAAACCTGAGTTACTACTGACAAAAATGTGGCATGCAAACACTGTTTCTGGTATTCAGGGCTTTAAAGGCAGTTACACAGTTACAGTAATCGGCCGTTAAACCTCTGCAGCACTTTGTTCCGTCTCATGAAACAAATACATCTCGAGATAGAAGTACCAGAATATATCTCCTCTCATAATATTACCTCTGAAACTGTCCATGCTGCCAAAGAATGTGTTTCGGTTTACACGTTTCATCACTTAGAGATGATGGATCATGTAAACGAGAGAACATTCTTTGGCAACGTGACCACGGTGAGATTCGCCATGATGAAGAGAGGTGCGGAATCATTTTTTCACACCATGTAATCCACGTTCAGATGAGTGACACATGCGCACCGGCCTTCTATACCTTCCACATTTCCTCTGCATTTAATTTCCCTTCGTGGAAATCCCATATAGTGCGGCCTAGAAAACATCTGTTTGAAGTTGTCAGCAGACGTAAAGTCACGGGGCGGATAAAAAAAATCCTGTATATATACAACTGATGATGATACGGGGACATGCTGAAGAATCACTGGGGGAAGCAATATTGCTGAGGTGGGGACCAAGTAAATACAGTGATGTACATCTTCATGCAGGACATGTACCGGGAGCTCTTTATTCTGTCTCTCTTTTGCAGCGAACACACTTCCTGCACCTCGGTGGCCGTCCTAAGGACTCATTCAGGCCAGGCGTTGCATCGATTAGCCACAGGGTTCTGTGGTGGTGTGGGAGTTACATTCCATGGCCTGTTTGTGTGACGCAACGTTGTGAAACTTACCACAACACACACACACACATGCAAACTTGCCACCGTTGAGACCTCAAAAAAAGGGAGGATTTCAAAACCAAAGTGGGGACATGTTAAGGTGCAATAAGTAAGAACTGGCCACCTGTCGAATTAAAGCTTTAAAAAAAAGATAGGGGGCAGCAAATCACCTAAGTTCTGCTAACTGCAGCTGACATCAGTTAGTTAGCTCGGGTAGCCGTCCAGACTGTGTGCATGGGGAAATGCTAGTGTGCATTGCATGACCAGAAGATAAAAAAAAACAAAACACATTTCCTTGGAATAAACAACCAGGATGTGATGCATTTCATGTACGACTTTGATACCAGGTGCAAAGTTGGGGCATTCAGTCCAATGAGAGAAGCGCATACACATAAAAAAGGTTTTACTTCCTGGTAATGTGACCCCTTAAATATGTGCAGTAGCTCGGTTGAAACATGAGTAATAGAAAGAGTCACAATTGACTCTGTTTGCACTTTAAAGGTTTACAGGAAAATGTTTTTGGGCCACAGGGGAATATTTCCCTGCAGTACCACGAGTGGCCACCGGGCCAGATTGCTAGCAATGCTGAGCAGCACTTTTTCTGTCTGTGAAGAAAGTTATAAACAGTTTTCTCCATCTTTTCGCTCATTAATCATGTTTTTCTAAAGATTTGCGCGCTAAAATGCATTTTAAGTGTCTCGGACCCCCCTCCCCTTCAATCCCCGCTACATTGGACTATTCCGTGCTACTGCGCATGTGCAGACATAATTCTGGAAGGCACTAGCATAACAAACTGAATGGCGCGGTGTACGAACGAAAACGAAGCGAAGTCACCGCAGCGGGGCAGAAAAACGGAGGAACAGAAAAACAGAAAATGTGTGGCAAAACTACTAAAGGTGACTACATTCGTCATGGCGGATGTCACTGATGAAAACATTACTAAACAGCAGTAAGACGCAGGCGCTGCTTGTGTTAGCATTAGCGGTGCTAATAGCGACTAGCTAGCTGCCCGCTGCTGCAGGAGGTGATAACGAAAGGTGCTGCGTTCAGGGACCGTGATGGAAAAACAACTAGTGAGAGTTAAAACTGTCAAAATGGTAAACTATGTTGAATATTGATCAATATTCAAATAATTTATTTAAGTTCTAGTATTAGTACCACACTCTTTGTGAAAATACTCCATTACAAGCAAAAGTTGTGCATTCAAAACATTCATAAAGTAAATCTATGAAAGTATCATCAGCAAATTGTAGTTAAAGTATGTAAAGTAAAAGTTCTCATGATGCTGTAAAATCTCCCCTGACAGGTTTTTACCATTATATCTGATAGTTATACCTGCTTTAACATATGTCTGTCATTTTACTGCTGTAGATGTTTACGGTTGAGTTTATTTTTATTGCTTTATATACTGTTGGTCAGTTTAATGTACAGCAATACATCATATTCTATATGCATGAATGTGGACTTTACAAAGTCAGAAAAACAGCCTGTTTTCAGCTGTCGGAGGATCTGTTCTCCAGCTAATCCAGGAGGATTTATTTAGCTGAAGACGGAGGAGAATTCTTTCAACATATAACTGAAATAGTGAATTAAGTTGTTTATATTCAACACATCCCAAGTATTTTAATCAAAGATCGTGCTGGAAAGGTAGATGGCAGCCAATCAGAGATCTATCACATAAATGGACTTTAGAGTCCAGTCTTATCCTACAGAGATCATATTGTTAACATGAATATGTTTTATTGTGTTTTTCAGAAATACAGTTCCAGATGTCTGGATATGACTGTGATGGTGAAGAGAAGATCAAGCTCGAAGAGAAGATGTTACAAGTGGGTCTTAATAAGAAGTGATGCCTTTTGACTTTCAATTAATAACCAAAATATGAAGCCTATTGCAATGGTCTGCACAAGAAAAAAAGGGTTATACTAAATAATATTTTTAGCCATGCTTACAATTGTTGCATTTGGGGGAAAATTATGTATGTGATTCATAACAACGAGAGCAAAAAAAACCTGCAGCGATGGCAGGTCATGAAGATGCAGCGGCCGGTTGCTCCTACAAATTATGCTACAGTTAAAAAAGAACTGCCTACAGCAGAAATGCTGTCATCAGACTTTGAGACCATCACAGCCTGCAGCATCTTCAACCATTCAACTAGCTGCACCTCCACAGGGAGGAAGAATAACAGCCATGCCAATCGATCTTGTTTCAAGGCTGCTCCTGGCTGATGTCTGGTCACAGGAAAAGGAAATGGACAATATGTGACTCAGGCTGGTAAAACAATATGAAGCCAGAGACTGTCGTGTCCACAGAGACCCGTCTCCAACACAGCATCTCGGATCAAGCCGTTGGACTCGACGGACGCACCGTGTTCTGAGCCGGCAGAGCGCAGGACTGCAGCTGGACGAGGAGAGGTGGACTCTGTGTTTATAACATTGATACTTGGTGTTCACACAGTGTGATTGATAAGAAGATGCCATCCACATTATCATCTTGTTGCTGTTGCTTACATTCACCCTGTCACAGATTTAAAACATGCACTATTATGTGTTCATGTATATTTTGTATATGGATAACTGTATATAGGTCCTGTTATTTGTGTAGCATGAAAGAGTTTGCAAGCTTTCGTTAGAAAGTTGAATAAAAAAATAGATATATTCGTACACGCTCTGCTATGTTGAAGTTAATACTCTTGCAAAGTTTGCCACAACACCGCGGCGGCACCTCTGACATCATTGTAATGTAATGGGCTCTATGCTGGAATATTAATGGCCCAGCCCCATATGAGACCCATGGAAACATCTTAATTGGAGTAGAGCCTTCTCTTGTTATTATCTATAATTGGATTATTATGTGCATGCAAACATAGTCCAGGGGTTCAGGGTCGTAATGTAAAAAGCAGACCGTGTTTGCAGCAGCAAAGTAGTTGCCATAAAACTTTTCTGTTCAGTTTAGACCACCATAATTGAGTCGGTAATTCTATTTCAGGGATTAAGAGCAAAACTAAAAGACAAAGAACAGAAGGTAGTAAACATTGACTTTGTGCTTAAACTTAACCACAAGGCATTTTGACACTTAAAGGTCAGATTACTTTTCAAGGGGACTTGTGTTTAGTCTATGAAAACAGTTGTATAATGTTTGCTGTGGCTCCGAAAGAGATTTGTCAAGTGTGGGAAAATAATCCCTTCTGATGTCATCAGGGTTATGTCAGTTCAATCCCCCAAAACTCACGTGGAATGGATAATTATGTGACTATAGAACACGTACAGTGATGATATTTGGTGTTTAGGTTCCGACCTCGTCACTCTTCGCGAAGAAGAAAACTGATCTGAGCACAGCAGCGAGGGGAGTGATGATGATAACTGTGCTCCAGGGGATGACTCAGAGCCTGCAGGTGGAGGCTGGGGTGGAGGTGGGGCTTCAAATGCTTCGTGCACCGCAGCAGTGGAGGCAGCAGCAGCAGCAGCGACACCACAGCCTTCAGATGAGCTGGCGAGGCAGCAAAAGACTGAGCAGAGGACTGAAGGCTTCACAGAGCAGCATTGTTTAGTTTAAAAATAAAAGGGCGTCAGAATCGATCCAGTAGACACTGAGGTATATTTAGTCTACAAATTGTTTGTCCTAGTCGAAACCTTCTTCCTTGTAAACTCAACAGCCACTCAAGGACATTTTCAGACTTCACACAGCTGCCTCTGAAGACACAGGCGACTTAATCAAGAGCACCAAAGAGTGTTATGAAAGTGAAATAAGTTCATAAATTAACTAATAAACAAATAATGAAGTTTGCTGCGGACCATGTTAACGAAACAAATGAAAACAGACTGCGGTCAGTGTTTTGGGATGAAGTTTTTCTGACATGTCAACATGCAACAGGTTTAATATTTAAAGTAAAAGAGATGACGTGAGGCAGCGGTGGCGGCCATGAACATTTGTGTTGTGGCTTCGGTCTCAGTTTCAGAATCGTTACGACCCGCTGAACTAGCTCTCAGGTTTCACCTCCTTTTGTGATGGTGGACTACAAATCTTTACCAGAAAGCCTGTTGAGGAGTTGGTTTTGAAAGTCTTGACAAATAAATCTTGAATCCGCTGAAGAATATCTTGGCGTCTGGTGCTTTTGACAATTCTTTTACTAATGTGTCCTTTGCGAAACCTCAACAGTATGATTGAGCTGATGTATCACCATTTGTAATTATGTTTGTAATGAGATGTCAGGACATTTTCCAGCTGTGTTAGTGGCTCCAGAACGACACACTTTAAGCCAGAACATCATCTTTTCCTGACCCTAAAGTCTCACCAGGTCCATGTTTTGCAGAAATGTAAATTGCCAACATTTATTTTAGCGATCAGGTTGGCAGTTGAAGAACCAGTGATCACTTGAAGCACAGTGCTCATGGGAATATACGTGCAAAGGCAGACACGAGTGCGTATCCCATCCGCCTGCAGATTCTCTGACCTCTGGCAAACCTCAGCACAGTTTGTCCCTCTGTACAAACAGAGGTAATGCAGCAAACTACCTCACCCTCCTCAGAGCACTATAAAACGGCCGCGTGCAGCTTCAGTACATGGTATGCTTCCATAACCCGGCTCCTAAAAGCAGTTTCATAACAGCTGTAAATGAGTCAGTGAACACAGGACAAACGCGTTACTGGGCTGTGGTGGCAGACATCATCCAAGCTGTTTACATTGAACCGAGTCTGACATAAACACACACACACACACACACACACACACACTCTCTCTCTCTCTCCTGTCCGTCTTTGACAAGGTCGATGTCCCTGAAGGTAACAGAAACACACCTGTGAGAGCTGATTGGTGGGACAGTGACATCATCACTTCAGTCTGTGTGTGTGTGTGTGTGTGTGTGTGTGTGTGTGT
>OMLP01030692.1:18294-29073 GCA_900302685.1 Spondyliosoma cantharus
GGTGAAGTCCCAAAACAGAGGGAAAACAATGCACAACACAAACTACCATGTGTGTACACACACACACACACACACACACACACACACACACACACACACACACACACACAGAAGGCGGAAGTGACCTAGTTTTCCTAAATGGTACCAACTGTTGAGGCCTTCTAGAAATGGACAGAATTACTTGGTGTCACCCAATAAAGGATTGGTATGTTAGACGTTGAACCAAAGAGACTAAATTAATATCATCCTTCTCATCTAGATAGAGAAAGTTTTATGTAAGCCAGATGCTAGTCTGGAAAACTTTTCAGCTTCTGAGTGTGGGCTCGTCGAGGATCATTGACTGACTCTCGAGGTCTAAAAAAAAAAAAAAAAAAAAAAAAAAAACCCCACCAAATTCTCCGTGAGATCCGATAAAGAGATCAGTCAGAAAGCTCTTTCACACCCTACAAGTCTCTGTTTGTGTCTCGGTCGCGGGACGGGAAGGTCAGTTCCTCCACAGTCCTCTGTGTCTGTCTATATCTGTGTCTCTTCTCCAGTCTGCTGTCTGTCTGGATTGGACCTACCCTGATGAGGGGGATTTTCCTGGGAAAGTCATATGGAAAGAAAAAAAAAAAACTGAGCCTTAATAGTAAAAGCATGTTCCATTCTATTTCTCTCCCTTTGTGTGTGCGTGTGTGTATGTGCATTTTATGAGTCGAGCTCCTTCTCTTGCACACTGAAGGCATTGTGTTTTTCCTCTCTGATCATCAGAAGAGCAGGCTCTCTGGAATCAGGGCTTCCTGCGCACACTGGGGTAAGGCAGGGAGGGAGAGAAGCAGGAGGAGGAGGGAGATAGAGCCAGGTGGAGGTCACCTCGAGGTTAGACGGCGGTGCTGGTTCACAGCTTTAAAGGTGCAATTAGTAAGAAATGACCAGAATTCGAAGGCAGCTCCTTAACCATAGGGGGCAGGATAACCGCTTACTGCTGCTTCATGCAGTCTAATGCTGTAGCTTTCTCTGGGTGTTAGCAAGTAGCTCTTTAGCCAGTGAGCTAAGTGGCCCTATTAGCTGATGGAAGTCTGCCTGGACCTCAAGATGATGGGGGGAATCACCAAGGTCAACAAGGCTCAGTCAACCGTCTGGACACTAGACTGGGACTGATCGCAGCCACTTAGACAGATGCTAGTTTGACAGTATGGAGGTGATTTACAGCGGCTCTGATCAGGACTATGACTCCGGGGACAAGAACACGTGGCAGGCACAGGAACAGGAGAGGCATTTATTTTCAAAAACAGGCAAGAGCGGTGTTTAATCTAGTATTGGTCGAGCTCTTGTCCTGACTGTTTTCCCCTCCCCTATGTAAAGCGCCCTTGGGTCTTTTGAAAGATGTTATATAAAACTAACATATATGATTATTATTATTATTACTATTATTGAGTGTATATTTAGATTCAAGCTTTATTATTTATTGTCTTTCTGGCAGAAATTGGTTTCCATAGATTTCTCTGTAGTATAAAAGTCTCCCAGAAATGCAGCCAAGCTTGTTTTCTTCCCACAAGGTTACTTTATTTATGTGGCATTCTCTTTATGAGCAGGATCCACAGTTGTGCCTTCAAGGACACTCGTGAGATTTGAGAGTCTGCTGCTGGAAAATGTTCAGCATTAATAAGCCGAACACGTGTGAGTTTGTTCATCCAAGACATCCTGTAACAAAGCAGCAACTAAAACGATTTTTAAAACAGTTTCCGCGTGCAGCTGCATTTCCTCGTGCTGATGATGTTGCTCTGACAATGAAATCAATTACCCATCTCAAATCTCCATGAGTTGACCACTCACGCACCGCTGTGAAAATGACACCAGCGGCTGCCTGGAAGGACGGAAATCAATCTAAGAACTGCTATTATTGTACACTGTGGAAGATGGTCGGCTCTAATGTGAACTGCATTTGCAAAAATCACGCGTGTTCCCGTTTGACTTTTCGTCCTGGATGTGTTTCAGCTCCTTTCCCCGCTCTGCTTATCGCCCAGACACTCACCGCCATTCGCATTCACTCACCTGATGGAGCCATAAACCATGTTGTAAATGTCTTCCTAGTCTGGCTGATTGCAGCCAACAAAAGCAGCCTGTGTTGAATTCTCCACAGTCTCTCCCCTGGGTGCCCTCCCGCGTCTCCAACCCCCCCCCCAATGCTCTGCCCTTCTGTTGTCATTAACCATTGTCTGTCATTCTCCTCCTTCCTTTTCAACCTGTGTGTTTTTGTTACAGAATAAATCCCACAGAGATAGATAGATTTTCCTTCTGAATCCTAATACTTGTGTCTTTACACATGGTAGGTTACACAAACACACACACACACACACACACACACACACACAACTGACACAACTGAGACTCAGTTCTTGTCGGTCAGCTGGAAACTCTTCCTCACTCTATTCTCCTCAGCTCTTTTCCTCACCACCAGTCTTAGCCTGACACAGATTAGCTCCTTTTCAAACGGCACAGCTGTTTGAACACTCATTCATGAGGCATTGCCAGAGAATGAAAGTTGCTTTGTTCGCAGCCTTTTCTGTATTATATAACGCACGCATTTTATGGTCGCCGTTCGACAGTCGCGCTTGAGTTAACAAATGGCAGCACTGCCGTAATTTGGTGTTTTGATTGGGGAGAGATGCTGCTGTCAGTGGAAAAAAGTTCTGTGTTATGATTTACTGCAGATTTATGTACCAGGACTGAACTTTGAGCAACATTTTTACAGCCACTCATAAAATGCTGACATGTTTAAAGCAGAAGAAACAGATTTCCTCTGTTTTTATTTATTCCCACAGTCACACACACATTGATTTTGGAGTCTCTGCTGCTCTGCTGCGTGTGCAAGAGTTATTCTACCACTAGATGGCACTGTTGTGTTATCTAGTTCTCTGTAGCACCAAGCAGCTGACAGGAGAGAGAGGAGATTATGACCTGCTCTTTAGTCTGGGGTTTGAATAAATAATCCCAACAGAAGTCCTGCAGGAGTGCACTTTACCATTCTGAGGGTTGCAAAATAAATCTGAGGGATTTTGAGATGATTACGTGATAGTGAAGCAGAAAAACTTGATCTGTTTGTTTTTTCCTGTCCACAAATCTCGGCTTTGCTCCTGTAAGATACCCGATGATTTAACTGCTTCGGCCCAAACAAATACTCAAAAGAACAAAGAACAGGAAAAAAAATTGCCAGGAGATGTTGTCAAAATAGTTAAGAACTAGGCAACAGGGGAATATGAGAGCTTCATGTCACCTATTTATGATATTTGAAAATCAGCAAAATATGCTTAAAACTCTGCACCAATGGCACCAACATATATTGGAATACATTAAGGTAAGAAACAAACAGTTTTACTGCATCACAGATACGACACGCGTATTTTTTTTGTGAAATACAAACCAAAATAAGGCCGTCATAAATCTAATCTCATGACTTTTCATGAGGTCTGGAATCCGTAATATTTCATAGTATTTGAACTTTTATTTGTGGCCGTGCCTTTAACCATAGTTTAGGATTTTTCTGAATAACTAGAAAGATGAAGGCTCACTCTCGTGTTGTCAACATAGAGCAGGACTGTGTGTTATCCCTTGACATCACTGATAATTGAAATTGACCAACTTGTCCTGAGTGTCTTTATCCCAATTGGATCTGGTCAATATTAGCACATATCACAGATGCATCTGCCTATATGTTTTTGATATCGACCAATATGAAAACGTTTTGGTTTTAATGAACACAGTGCAGAAAATGATGCACAGGGTAATTTATAACTATTAAAGTTTACTGTTCACTGATGTCATTTTAGGCGAAAGTTATTGTTAAACTGTAAAATATCCCACCGCCATCACATATTTTTGTGTTTGCAGGATCGATGCAAAAGATGTGTGTATATTGGCTGATATATTGATATTGGAATTTTTGACACCCTATTACAGGTGTCGGCATCAGCTCCAAACCTCCATGTCGGTTTAGGCTCTACCTCTTTCATACCCAATATATAAGGTTAATTATTTTCTGTGCTCAGGTCACCGTTAGCACTCTCTGTGCACAGTTCCAGAGCTGCTCTCATTCTGGGTGACACCGAGGTGCTTCACACTGAAGGTCACCCTGGCAACAGCAGGCCGACTCCTCTCCTTTCTCCTATTATAGCCTGCACTGCCCGTCAGCCATTTATCATGCTATATACTGCTCTGCCTCTGTAATGACTTTGTGAAACAAGATAGCACCATTCACAGGAGCGAGATCTGGCCTTAACGCCTTAATGGCTTTACGGAAAACAACAGTGAGATGACTTGCACTTTTCGGCATTAATGGAGAATCTCCGCTTACTGGTGTTAAGATGCGTCACCTGGATCCTCCTTTTGTTTTAGACCGTCACCCTGGGATTTGAACTTTATGAGCCTCTATGGCCACTTGCACCACCTTGCCCTCTCCCAGCATGCCTTGCAGCAGCCACAGCTCTCATCACAGGACAGTCATAACACCCAGCGCCTAATGAGGAGATGAGAGCTACATCCACACAGATGGATCCTGTTCCTGTGGCCCGTTGTGGATTATCTTCCTCAAACAATCATTGCAGGCTTTCAGCGTTTTTGTTTTTTCTCTCTCTCTTTCTCTCTATCTCTCTCTCATTGAGGCCCTGATTCACTAACAAGCACTTCATTAGATTTACATCGATCCTGAAAGGTCAAAATGCAATAAAACAACAAAGTGCCTCAGGCTGCTTGGCATCTGTGTTTTAGTGCATGCACGTCCGTGTGTGTGTCTCTGTGTCTGTCTGTGTGTGTGTGTGTGTGTGCGTGTGTGCATGCAAGCGTGTCAGCTGAATCCCTGAAAAATCCGCTCTCTGTCCGCTGCTTTCACGCGCCGGGAGCTAAATTGCTCCTTCCAAAAAGATCATTGTTATATGAAATGCATTTACAGTTGGTTGTTAAACTGCCATCAATCACTGCACAGCTCCTCAAAGTTGAATGATGAGCCTCGTTAAGGGAAGACACACACACACACACACACACACACACACACACACACATGCTGGCCTTCTGCGCCATGCCTCCGCCGCTACGTCTGTTTGTATTCAGCAGGCGATAAACAAACACAACACGGCTAGACGCGCGTCATCCTCCTCTAATCGATTTGACAGCTGTGAGAGTTTGCCAGCAATACACTTATAGGTGCAGCACTCAGAACCACAACCAGCTTCTTCAACCTTATTACAATAAGTAGCTTGTGGGCTTCTGTGAATGACACTCAGTAAAGGAATTGCATCATTGTTGTATCCTTCCCAGTGAAAGAAATATGAGCAGAGTGCAGCTCTCAGTTTCAGTGTTTGTGATAGCCGAGATGTCTGAGGTATGAATGTGTTGACTCATTCACAACTGGATGCTTTGGATGTTTTGCATTCTGCCGTCGCTCTCACTGTTCATCTTGTTTTTGTTATGTTTAAAATTCCACTCCGGTCAAAAATGTGTTTTTCGTCTTGTTCCGTCAGCTGAACACTGGTGCAGAATGATGTATGTGCAGAGACTCCAGAAAGCTGTTTTCACATTCACCGCTCACTCTTCTCTGGCCCGAACAGGAATTGGATTTTTGGAGGTCGGCCTACAAGCATGATTCGTGACATCACAAATTGCTTGGAAGCCGACCCTTGTCCAGTCCTCAGCATACACAAGTGCGATGTGGAAAAAGATTGGACTTTACATTGAAGGAGGAGATATCTTGCGTCCAGCTGTTACACTTGTGAAATTAAATTTAAAACTATTTGATTACTCGTACAATCTGAAATTTTAACGGCATAATTTGTAAAATATGGCCAGAATTTTAGTTCAAGACGTTAAAAAAATGAGCTCACACTATCAACAGAGTGTTGCAGAGATGTCTCAGAGCATGCTAACCAGCTAGCCTCTGCCCAGTCTGGTGACTAGGTCGGATGTTGCTGTGAGGTTGCCGACTGCTGTCGGTTAATAGAGCCACTTAGCTCCACAGCCAACTGAGGTAATTGTTAATGGCAGCTGGTCGCAGCAGCCAAAAATAACTACAGCAACTAGTCCAGTGTAGTGAGCAGCAGTAATGGGTTATGCTGCTCCCTTTGATTTTGGAGCTACCTTTTGAATTCCGTGCATTTCTTAGGAATTACATATTAGGAATTAATACGTATGTGGGGATCTTTAGATTATGAGCATGCGATTACAACCACCCCTTAAAGGCGACTGTAGAGTGAAAGTTGTTGATGATGCACTTAAATAGGACATGTTGCAGATACCATTGTTGAACAGTTTCTATACATGTCCCGGTGGAGGAGGCTCTGCTAGTAAACACAACGAGAGTTTAAATTGATGTCTGTTCGGCGAAGCGTTGATCATTTTTCACACTGCTCTTTTGGGTGTGCTTAACTTGCCAATGTGTGATCCATCATGTCGCACCGCTGCTGGTGACAAATACCCTGGTGTGTATCCCTCGCTAGAGACATTACCAGCAGACACACACACGCAGACCTTCATCATCCATCACCTGCTAACCCCCACCACACACACACCTTTTCTTTCTCAATCATGAATCCGCGCTTGTAATTTCATCTGCGGGTGTTCTGCATCGAAAAGATAAGACGGAGACAAATAAAGCGTAGAGGATGTGTAGTGTAAAGGCTGTGTGCTTGCATGCAGAGGGGGGGGGAGTTATTTGTGAGCTTCCTCTGGCTGAATGTAGCCGCGCTGCATCACCCTTGCTTCACTTCTTTGACCCCCACATGTAGACTCATACTTTCATTTCATTTTGTGACAACTTTTCTTCTCACTTGAACTATTTATTTTTACCCTCTGTGCTTTCTCTTTCTATCTCGGCTGCTGCACAGTAATCTCTACTGAGCCGTGCATAATCACAGGCCATCTGGGCGCTGTAGGGAGAGATGAGCCGGCAGCTCGTCAGATGACCGAGCCCACTGTGGGTGGACACACACACACACGTGCTCACGCTCACACACACACACACACACACACATATGCACGCACACACACACACACACGTATACGCACAGTCACACCTTTAATAGTTACAAACTGTCACAGAGATGTTCACTTTCGTCACACTCTTTCACGACCGCGTTCAAGGACATAAACAGCATCCGAGAGAGGAAGCGCGTCGCAACACAGCGGAGATGAAACGGTATCACGTTTGAAAACCCATCACACCTCTCTCACACCACTTAATGATGTTCGACGAGGAGAATATTGCACTTCTAAACCAGTTAAGCACAACCGAGCGGAAACACATTTTTGTTCGCTAGATCTCCGAAACGAGCAAAACAATGACTAACAAAACATGATTGTCATTTTGCACGGTCCAGTCGGTCTTTGCTTTATACTGAATACAATAACCTGACCTCCACACATGGATCCAATTAAAATAAAAAAACATGTCTGCTGTATTTATTTCCCCCTGTTTTTTATTATAGCTCCACTGTCTCCTCGGAGGGGCTGATTAAGATCATTACTGAACTGCTGACAGCTGGTTCTTTCTAAAACATTCCCCTCTGGTTTGATAGATGAAGCAATATGAAAAACAGATTATACAATAAAGATGTCTGAGACCTTTGTAATTATATTCTAATGATTCTACTGAGTTTTGAAACGCAAAGCTACTCCCGCGAGCATGTAATGAATTAAAACAAAGAGCAAGTTTGAACCGTAATGCCTCCGAGTAAGTAGTCGCATTTGGAGCGTTGGACAGATGGAGGAAGGACAAATAAAGAATTTATCATTACTCTGATAATCTTTCGGCAACTACTGGACATCCAGGGCTGCAAAATCTGTCGTTTCAGCATCGATATCACAATAGTCGCATCGCAGGAAGTGCAGTGTCAAGTAATGCAGTCTCTGCCATTTTATGATATGTGTTATGACATAGTAAAGGGTGTTTATGGCAAGCTGCTGGGCTAAAACAAAACTTACCTGGTCCGTCAGAGGCCCGATTTTGAGCATCGTCGTGGCTCACAAAACTGACATCCATCTGTAGGAAGGTAGTCTTATCTCAAGAGGAAAGTCTGCAGATAAACACCATACCCAATGTGTTATTTAGTCATGTTATGTTATGTATTTTGTTGGCGCAGGATTTTTATTTGTTTTTACACTTGGTTTCTTTTGACTAGTATTGTTTTAAATGTTGAAACTCTGGTATCTTGACAACCTTAGTATATGTACAATCATTATATATGTAGTTATTCCGTCCAAAAAAATCTCAATCTTAGACTTAAAGGGGAAAAAATGCTTCATCAATTTGTATCAAGAAGAATTTTCTCTCTGCGGCTCCTTGACTTTGTTTTGCTCTTAAAGGACAAAGTGTCTCATTTTCTCCTCCCCAGCTTTATCGTCTCTCTTTTTGCTTCCTGCTCTGCACCTACCATCTCCTCCATGCCCCTGGGCCAGGCACCCTCACGCAGCATGGGACCGGTGTAGAAATAGCGTTTCCAGATCTCACCACCGGCAGCCAGCGCTGCTCTAGCAGAGCGAGATAGCAGGTCTAGCGCATCGCTTTTCTGTCGGGTGGGGGTAACGTGGATACACGGATTATGCTAGGCTGTAGCCTCTTTGTAATTCAGATAAGACCTCTCTACTCCAGCAGATAGGTCTAAATATTAATAATGAATTAAAAGATTCTCCTCTGGGTGAAATATTAATGACTTCTTCATCTTTAAAGAGAGGCGTCGACTCCTTAGAGACGGAGGATGGCAGCGTGCTTGTTAGAGTAATTCAAAACACCTCTTTGATTTTTAGCTGTTTGAGGAGTTAAGGTATGGGTGGCTGTCAGGGTCAATATTTAAGCGGGCTGATATTTGGGAATGACCATTAAAGATGCTTTTACTGAAGGACGAACGAGGAATACCAATTCAATCCGACACCTAAGAACATCTGTCTTCATTCATAACCATCCTCTAACCTTACTTCCTTCTGAAAGCTCTAATTGATCCCTCTATTGAATCCTTGAGAGTGCAGTTCCCCCTCAGAGAAAGCTGATCCGCGGGCTTAGTGAGTCAACGCGAATGTGTGTCAGTAAGAGGGGTAGACTCCAGCTGCCTCAACCGTGTCCTTCCTCGACCTCTGTCTTCTGCCGAGGTTTTGTCTGGATGTTGTGTCTCGCTTGGCACGACGGGACCTTCAGAAGACGTGTGAATGTAAACGTTATTCATTTTCCCAGCTTAGGCTCGCGCGCGCACGTGTGTGTGTGCGTGTTCGTGTCACCCGAGCACTAGTGTGTGGATTTATTCATAGGCTTGCATGCGCGCCAGTGTTGTCTTTCTGTGTGAGGGCTTTTTGGAAAAATCCCAGAGTTGGGTCAACATGCTGTGGAATGTGAATTGTCTCCATGACAACAGCCCAGTGTCCTCCTTCCGGCTTTCATCCGCAGGGTGCATGCAGAGGCAGCCCGAAAGCGAGTGTGCCATGTGTGGCATCGGCCTGCTGATTGATCTGAGTTATTTAAGAAAAAAAAGACTTATTTATTTATGCAGATTTCTGTACCGAGTCCCGTCTGACTATTAACTGGGCTAAGTCCACGGCGCCTCTGCAGTTGATCATATTTAGCACAGTCCTTTTGAGATCCAGCTGACAGAACTTTGGCAGACGTTCAAACGGCGGCGATGCAGCGTTTTGCATATTGTTGACAGCTTTGTCGCGTGTGTGTGTGTGTGTGTTGAGTCTTGGATGATGAACCGTGGCGTAATATGCTTCAATTACTGGACAAAAGAAGAAGGTTAAACATACACAAGATGTCTTGGCTGTGTCTTGTCGTCTGACCTTATTGTTTGCTCAAAAATGGGGAAAAGAGACACAATTTTTCAGGTTAAAAATGAGGCGGTGAGTCTTATTTTCCATCCCTTTTGTCAGCTGTCTGAGTTACACATGGATGGAAGGGACTGTGTGTCTTTGTGTGTGTGTGTGTCTGATCCCACCGGGGCAGATGTGTGACAGATGCCCTCCTCAGGTCGGCAGAGCGAGGAAGATTTAGACTAGTGTTGGTCGTCAATACTGCGGCGGGATTGTGTGCGACGCGGACGGAGAATAATCAGAGTTTTCTTCCGTGCGGACAGATGGAAAGAGATCATCGTTGTAATTAGTGAGAGTGGTGAAGGGTGACAGAAGGGCAGGGGAACTGTGCCAGCGTGGTACATTTTCCTTCCACCCTCCAGTCGCTGTCAGTGAACGCATCTCCATCTCAGTTGGCTTATTCGAGGAAATCAAAGCCTTCCAGTTGCCTCCTCTTCGAGTGGCGATAGCCGCCTTACACGCCGCTTGAAAAAAAAAAAGAGCTAACAAGATGGCGAGAGGTTCGAACATTCCCCTCTAACCCGCAGCACACATTCCTCTCTTTAGTGTAAAGAGGGGGCACGGGCACCATGCCTCATTAGATAACCCACAAAAGGCTCGGCTCTATTCTTATTTGAAATTGGTTTTTTCCACCCTTATTTGGATTGCCCTGCGGGACGGCAGCAGCACAGATTCTCTATCTCGTCCTTTTTCCCCATGTGAGAATATTTCACCTCAGCGTGTCTGCCGGGTTGAGCAGCCAGTGGAGAGCAGCACCTGTTTCCCCCCCCACCGTCCAGCGCGATGCATAATTCACTGTGTCGAGAATTTCAATCAGTTCGGCAAGAAGTGCCCGGCCATAAGCTCCTGGAGGTGTTATTATTGTCGATGCTTTCGAGAGGATCAATCGGGGCCCGTTTTCAACCCACTCCCAGCCACTCTCAACGTGATTTTTAAAGCTGCTTCGTTTCCTGAATC